>CANXYI012169497.1:0-13047 GCA_948208565.1 Hura crepitans | reverse complement strand
TAACTATCCTAAGAAAAGGACTATTCCAGACTTAATTAAAACATTAATAATAAAGTCGATACATAAGAAGTTGTGATATTAAATAAATAGCCTTGAACATACTTATAAATTGAATTTGATTTGGGCTTATAAAAATAGACCTAAAATTGTCCGGTATGACCCAAATATGATATGTAACTGCTTAGGTAAATTTTCAATTGTTAAAATAAATTTGTATATGACTATCAACCATTTCAAGATATTGTTAAATGATGATTAGGAATAAAGTGAACGAGAAATTCAGACAGCTAGCCCGTAACTATCTAGGCTAAGAATTGACTATCTATTTTTGAATTAAGAATACTATAAAAAGATGGTGAGTAAAGGAATAAACATAAAATGAGGTTAAATAGCCCATTAGTTAGACACCCACTAGATGGGTTGACTAATCAACTTAGGGTTTTATAGCAACTAGTTTATTTGGTGGCTGAAGAGGTCTATGGACTAATCTCCATTATGTCACCCAATTATTGAGCTCATTTGTTCATGGCTAGAGAGGTCTACTGGTCGATCTCTATTATGTCACCCAGTTGTACATAATTATTTTTGGCTGGGGAGGCCCATAAGCTAATCTCTATTATGCCAAATAGTACTTGTGTTTAAGGAGGCTACAACTGATCTCCATTATAGCACTCAGGCCAATGCAGCAGCACAGGTGCAAAATGGGGACCACTGCACTAGTTATTCCCTCTAGGTCTAGTGTATTAAAGTGTAGTCTACTTAGTGGGGCCTAATTCTAAACTTAATTATTATTAATTTTAATTAGTTAATTAGTTAGATGAATGGTTTAAAATAACTAATTAAAAGTGGCACACCAACTTAAATAGCCTCCTTAGACTAAGGAAAATTATACTTGAATCTAAATTAATATGATGGCCTCAATTAAATTAAAGAAAAATGTAAGTGAGCTAAAGGAATTAATTAACTGAGATTAATACATAGATATACATGTAAGTGTTTGGGAAATACATTATGAGAAAAGTGTATAATGGGTAGAATTTTATTAGAGGTTATGTCCCCATTAATCTTAATATAAGGGTTAAATAGATATCTAAACCACTTGATAAAATAAGTGCGGTGACCTGAAGGTAATTAAATTGCTAAAAGGTTATAATAATATATAATTAAATGCAAAGGAAGATATATTATTATTTGACCTTCATATGTATGAACTTATAATATCTATATATTAAACTACTTGTGTGTAATAGGTGAGACATACTTTTAATTGATTAAATTCACCATTGAGTTTCATAGTCAGCGTACCAATGTTTTGGTCCATAGGTAAACAGGAACAATAGGACAACTTTGAGACATGTGTAGTATAGCAGTAGAATTAGCAAGGGTGATAATTTTTATTTGACTTATTATGTGAAGTGGCACTCATTTAATAGCTATAAGTTATGTGTCTAGTATGCTTAGAAAATACTGTGGTTTTGTAATCTATTTAAATTAAAAATTTATATGAATAGCCTTTGCATAAATAACTAAAAACTTGTGTGATTAGTTGACTTAAATTTTATATTGAACTAAATGTGGGTCCTGAGGCCCATGAGATTTTAATATATGAAGGATCAATAGGATCCAAAGTTGATGGAATAGAAGATATGAGTATTAAAAATGTTTTTAATAGGTGGATAAATTTTTAGGATGTCACTCGAGCAGCCGTTATGCTGTAGAAATTTTAGTATCATGTAAAATAATGTATCAAGGGATTTTATAGACCTATTTCACCTTAAATATAAGTATTTAAAAGATGGATTAATAAATAAAGGTAAAAAAATTAAGTAAATGAATATTTGATAATTGTTAAATGAAGGAATCCTAGAGGTAAATTAAGGATGGGTGACAAGATTAGAAGTGCACCTATTATTGAGATTCTTCAGGGATCCGATAAGGGTGTTGCATAGTCAATCAAATAGTCATAGCCTTTTATCAATTCCATCCATCGTTGTTGCCTTAGATTTAATTTTTTCTATATAAAAAGGTATTTTGAACTCTTGTGGTCTGTAAAGAAGTAATACTTTTTGCCATATAGATAGTATCTCCATAACTTCAAGGCAAAAGCAATTGCAGCCAATTCTAGGTTGTGTGTCAAATAGTTCTATTCATGTGGTTTCAACTATCTTAAGGCATATGCTACTACCTTTCCATCTTGCATCAATATGCATCTAAGTTTATTATGTGATGTATCACTGTATATCATAAAATCCTTTCCCAACTTTAGATGTATGAAGATGGGAGCTTTAGTCAATGTGGTCTTCAACTTGACAAAGGTTGCTTGGCATTTATTATCCCACACAAATTTCTCACTTTTTCATAACAAATGTGTTATAGGAGTAACAATCATGGAGAACCCTTTAACAAATCTCCTATAATAGCCAACCAATCCCAAAAAGCTTCGAATCTTTGTTACATTTCTAGGGGGTTTCTATTCTAATATAGCTTTAATCTTACTTGGGTCTAATCTGATGCCATATGTCAATGTAATGTATCCTAGGAAGGCTACATCATTTAATAGAACTCAAATTTAGTCAATTTGGCATATAGGTATTTCTCTCTTAAAGTTTATAAGACTAACCTCAAGTGCTACTTATGTTCCTCCTTTGTCTTTGAGTGCATCAGGTTATCATCAATAAAAGCCATAACAAACTAATTTAGCTATGGTCTGAAGATTTAGTTCATTAGGTCCATAAAATGCTACATGAGCATTGGTAAGCCCAAGTGGCATTACCAAGAATTCATAGTGTCCATATCTAGTATAGAAAGTTGTTTTCAAAATATCAGACTCCTTAATTTACAACTGATGATACCCTACTCTCAAATCAATCTTTTAAAATTACACTAACCCTTTGCAATTGGCCAAAGAGATCATTAATCTTTGATAATGGGTACTTATTCTTGATGGTCACTTTGTTTAATTATCTAAAATCAATGTATAATTAAAGTGAGCCATGTTTCTTCTTCATGAATAATATTGATGCTACCTATGCGAGACACTTGATTTGATAAAGTCCCTATCAAGCAAATCCTATAGTTGTTCTTTTAATTCTTTCAATTCTATAGGTGCCATGCAGTATAGAGCTATTGAGATAAGTGTTGTATCAGGGTATACTTTAATCTCAAAGTCTTGCTTATACTTTCATGGGAACCCTAGTAATTTATCTAGAAACACATCTAGAAAGTCTATTACCACTAGTATCTAACTGATGTCTAATTTTACCTTTGTCGTGTCAACCACATGGGCAAAATATGCCTCACATCCTTTCATATTAGCTACCTTGCTATCACTATTGAAATGACATTAGATAGAGAACTTTATTCCCATTTATTTTCTTAAGTGTGAGTCTTTTCTACTTGCATTCCACCATAGCTATGTGTTTAGATAGCCAATACATGCCTAGGATATGAAATCATCAAACAGGAGTTCAATGTGATCCATTGAAAATACATGTTCTTGAACCATTAAAAGATGGTCCCTATATACTCTATTAACTATCACATGTTATCCAATTGGATTTCTAATCATGATGTCTATGTTCATAGGTTTTGGTTATAACCCTCTATCTCATGCTCGTGCTGTGTAGATATATGAGTGTATGGATCCTAGGTCAATCAAAGCGAAAGCAAGTAATCTATGTAAAGAAATATCACATGTGGTGTTTTGGCATCCTCTTAAGCTTGGATCACATACTAAAGTATAGGTGCTTAAGCATTAGATCTCAACTTTTAACTAGTACTAGCCCTATCACCTTTATTCTCCTTTTGACTTCTTGCAGGTGTAGGTGAAGAAGCTTTAAGCTAAGCAACATTTTCCAGCTTCTTGGGACAATCCCTTTAGTAATGATCTTTAAACTCATATATAAAACATTCAACACACTCTGTCTTCCAATAGACTCCCCCATATCTCTTTCCATAAGTCCCATAGACTGCTAGTGCTCTTTTTACTGTAGATACAGTTGCACTAGTAGATTATTATTATTGCTTAAGTCTAAACTATAATCCTAGTCTAGACTTTTGAGTTTGACTTTATTTCTAGAATTTCTATGAGGCTTAGTTTTCCTTCTATCTTTTACTAGATTTAAGGGCTGAGGTAGCTTGTCTTGGTGTGAAAAGTCTCTTCTTTTAAAAAGACTCTCTTTCTTTTAGCATCTCTTCTATTGATGTGACACCCTTTACTCGTTCCATACACCAGACCTAGATAAGGACTGACGAAGTATCGATATTTGAACTAAACCATATAAAAGTCAATAAAAGAATTTAAATCCTTTCTTCTTATTTAAAACATATTTTACATGTTTAATGTGATAAAAACTGAATTATCAAAAACCAATTTTAGTGTACACTATTAGGGCCCCTATGTCAAAAATCTGATGGCATAATGGCTATATTGGGACACTATCTTGAATGGTAACCTATCAAAGTAAAAACTTGTATAAATTTTCAAACACACTCTAACATAATCTGGGTCTATCTGACCCTCCAATAGTACATTATAAGGCAACATTCCATAAGCATGCATATGGAAGAGATATCATACAAGTCATGCAATCTTATGAAAGCTTTTAAAGAAAGAAGAAAATAAATGTGAAAGATCTGTTAAGTAAAGTTTACAAAATATAATTACATATTGCAAATTAGGCCCAATCCCTTATACACACAAGAGTGCACTCTTATTAATTACATCACCAAAAATTATCCAAGTAAATCAAAATACCCCTAAAGGTAACTTCTTGATCTCCTATGGTTCTGAGGCTTTGAATTTAATATGTAGCATTTACCTATGCATCGTAAAAATAAACATGATGCACTAAGCTTTAGCTTAATGGTGAATCCAACATAATATATGTTTTATCTCATGCAAAAATGCAATACACATAATTCACATCTTTATGATTATGTCAAAAAGATAAAAAAAACATATATCATAAATACATCAACATAACTCAATAATCACACCTTACATGCAATTATGATCTAAACTTAACATCCCAAAGCCACTAACATAACAAAAATTTAATTGAAAGTTTCAATGTATGTGAGAGGAAAATTTAAGCCTTTATAGATTTTTAATTAGATTTAGATGGCTATACTTATAAGACAACAAACCAAACTAGACAATGGAATGACATAATGCTTGAATGCTTATGATAATGGCTAAAAGCCCAAAATATATGTACCTAAAGGTGCCCAGGATAAATGTATCTAAAGGCACCTAGTAGCTGCTTTATTTCCTTAGTTAATCGATCAACCTATCTAACCTATGTTGTCTAAAAGCATTGTTATTCTTAATTATTGTTCATTATATAACCAAATCAATTATATATATTACACATTTGTCATAATTACCCATATAATCCAAGATTATACATATATTAAGCATGTTCTCTCATATATATACATGTGTGTGTTTGTGTGTGTGTGTGTCTGTGTTGTTATTATAGAACTCATAAATTACCCAAGATATAAAAAAATGCATATATCCATTTGCCCAAACCAATAATGCAATCTCTATATATGCATTCTCACATAATTATGCACATATAATGAACATAACATTCCTAAGCTCTTGCCTTATAGCCAACATCACATGTATAACTTTGACTATTAGGCTACTTATAAAAATTACATGCCACTAATCACAATAACCATAACATAATACACATTTCATCCCACTTAAGCTCAAAATTTAGGATTTAGTTAATAAAAAATTGTGGCCACCACATATAAGAGCTCAAAAGACTCTAAAACATCAAATTATGGTTTTAATCCATCAACCACTTATTAAAACATAATAATTCATCATTATGCATAGCATGAATGAACCTTAAACACACACAATTACCCCTTGCATGTTTTCGCTTCCACACACTAACATGATAACTCTTTCCATTCATTCACAATTTACTCAAATATATAACATACTTACTCATACATATATCATACATAACAACACATTAATTATACATATTACTCATTACATAATACTATTTCATCATAAATGCCATCTAATTTAAATGCACAAGCAAATATTTTGTTGGATTCACATACCAAAAATTGAAATACACCAAGGCAACACAATTATGCCTTTTCTTTCCCTCTTAAACCACCTAGTCCATCTTTCTCTGCATATATAATTATAGACTTATTTTAGAAAATCCATAATAAATCTAATATAACTCGAAAAAAAATAACCACAAATGCATATTATTAGGCACCCATAAAGTCTAGAGAAAATATCAAACCCAAATAAAAACCCTCGAATAAAAAAAGTGCCACTATTTATCCATACCTTAAAAGCTCAAAATCTCTTAAAAACTCTCTCCAAAGCTTCTAACACAATAATCCTATTTTATCCATGTTGATTCAAGGTTTAAAAAGGATTAATTATTTTGAAATTAGTGAAATAAGAAGAAAATAGAGGTTTGGCCCTTAGAAGGTGGCATCAACAATGGAGAGGGCAAGGAAGGGAGTTGGCTAATGGCTTTTAGAGGTTTCACAAAAAATTTGACCCTTTTTATATGTTTAATTTGAAAGGCCATGATTAACTTGATCCAAAATCAATGGTCACCATAAATCCTATCTTTAAAAACCCTATATAAATCCCTTTTTAATCATTTAACCTCATTTAACACCTCTTAAAAACCCAATAAACTCACATTCGAAAAGCTCAAGAACCTAATAAAAACTTTATTTAATACCTGTACCCTATTTTGGTAAAATTACTTCCTGACATTCAAAAATTTCAATTTTAGTACTAATAGACCATTTAAAATTTTTAAGTATCAGGTTATATCAATTCCAAAATTTTTTGATCGGAAATTGAATTATTTTATAGTTCAGCTTTGCCTATGGCACTATTCATAGGACACTGCCATAAAATCTTCTTTTGCATTTTTAACCACCTTAATTATTTTAGATTGACTCTAAGTTTTGCCCAAAAATCTTTTTTAATTAATACTTCCAGTTGATCCAATTAGTGCGACTCGGGTTTTAGGAAATATTACTCATCACAGGAAGTACTATTCATAAAAGTTGAGATTTTTGAGACATTACATTACTTCCCCTTTTAAAAGAGATTTCATCCTCAAAATTACCTAGATTAAAGAGGTGTAGATACTGCTCCTTCATCTGAGCCTCGCTCTCCCAAGTTACCTCTTTGATGTGATGATAT
The DNA here is from genome assembly GCA_948208565.1 of Hura crepitans. Lineage (NCBI taxonomy): Eukaryota > Viridiplantae > Streptophyta > Magnoliopsida > Malpighiales > Euphorbiaceae > Hura > Hura crepitans. The sequence goes on along the minus strand of CANXYI012169497.1, from coordinate 5,834 downwards.
TGCCACAGAACATTTACCAAAGGCACTATTTTGTTCCATAACTCTTTAATCTCTCAAGCTAAGATACTAAATGGCTCTTCTTCATATGACAAATTTGAATGTATATCTACTTCTTCTGCTAATAACACATGTGTTAGATTTTATCTATATCTTCTCAATATAGGTACATGGAACACACTATGAATCTGCTATAACTTAGAAGGTAAAGCTAGCCTATAGGCTAATGGTCCCACACATTTAGTTATTTGTATGGGTCAATAAACTGTGGACTTAGCTTACCCTTCTTGCAAAATCTCAACACTTTACCTTAAGAAAATCCTTATCACCTACTTCGTGCTATATATCTCTTCTTTTTAAGTCTACATAGGATTTCTATCTGTCTGCAACAACTTTAATCCTATCTCTAATAATCATCACTTTCTCTTTTGTATCCTTAATTAGATTTAGGATCATAAGCTTGTGTTCACTAAGCTCACACCAGCATAATGGTGTTCTTTATAAGAAGCCATACCTAAACTTGCTTGGTGGCTGCTATTATAGGTAAACTCTACTAAAGAGAGGTAATGATCCTAAGTTCCTTTAAAATCAATGGCATAACTTCTCAACATATCCTTAAGAACTTGGAATACTCTCTCTTGTGAAAGAAGCATCATGCTAAAACTGAGTTTGGTTCCTAAAGCATTATGGAGTTTCTTCTAAAACCTTGATGTAAACTTGGGATCCTGATCAAAAATAATGAAAGACAACACCTTATGTAATCGAACGATTTTATCAATATACTACTCTACCAATTTTTTCAAAGAGAAATCTCTCTTTACTAGAATAAAGTGTGCTGACTTGGTTAATCTGTCAATCATAACCCATATAAAGTCACACTTGCTTTTGGTCATCGGCAACCCATCTATGAAATCTATGGTAACCCCGATCCCATTTCTATTCTGGAATTGCTATAGGATGAAGCAATCTAGATGGAACATGATGTTTAGCCTTAACTTATTGATAAGTAAGGCATTTAATTTGTAATGCCCAGACGTCTAGGCTTTGTGAATAATACCTCGAGACCTGAAAAATGTGCCCAGAGTGTCGAGCCACCTTTACAAGGCTCGAGGTAGGGTACACTAGCCATTAAACTTTACAAGGCTTAAAAAAGGTAAAAATGACTGAATTTAAAAATTTAGTAGAACCAATAAATTAATTCGAGCTATAGTCTAGTAGGTCATAGTCTAAAATTGAGTCGGGCTAGGAATGACCCGGGATAAGCTTGGACGAATATGAAAATATCAAACCCTAAAGGTTAAAAATTGTAATGAGGCCAATAGAGAAGGAATTTTAATTTTTTGAGGTCATTTGAGAATTTTTAGTATTTTGGGAGAATTGCGATTTTCTAAGAATTTTCACTAGCCTATCTCCCAAAGGAATTTGATCTTGAAATTTTGTGTGCCCCTATATAAGGCAATTTAAGGATTTTTAAAATAAATGTGATGAATTTTGGAGGTTCGAGTGAAGTTTTAAAATTCCCCAAAATTCTATCGAGAAAGTAAGATTCTCAAAAATTTGGTTCGCCTACTTCCCAAAGGAATTTGGCTATAAAATTTAATAGGCATCTAATTGGGCCTAAATAAGGATTTTAGGAATAAATGTCATACTTTTTTGACATCTAAGTGATTTTTAAAAATTCCCCAAAGTTGGCAGCCCTATTTACCAAAAAAAATGGAGTTTCAGAGCACTCGAGTGCCGCGGGAGGCAACTCGAGGCACCCTAACATTTCTCCAGTAGCTATAGCAAGTGGCCATTCCCTTCAAGGTACATCTAGCCTACTATCACCCCACACTCACCCTTCTTTTCTTCCTTTCTCCTTCATTTTTGCTGGCCACATTTTTAGTTTCTTCCTTTTCCTTTCATGGTTATTCTAGCCCTATATCTTCTACTAATTATCATTAAGAATTGGCATTTCAAGTAAAAAATTCACTCTTGAAGATTTAAGAGTCTAAAAAATGCCTAAAAATATAAGAAAAACAAAGGTGGAGTAGGGATGCATACATAGGCATCATGAAATGATGAACATGACCTTATGATGAAATAGGCATACATATGTGAGATATATAGCATGAAAATGGTTAAATAATAGTATGAAAAACCTATGTTAAATTGAGTTAGAATGTGGTTTGAAATTGCTAGAATTTAGGTGATTAAGTTAGCCTAAATAGAGTTAAAATGGCATGGAATTGAACAAACAAAATTTGGGAACTTTTGTACATTTATTTTGAATGGAAATTAAGGCTACCTTAAGGGTCACTTGGAAGTTATACATAGACTTGGCTTCAGGCCTATGATCATATGAAATGTTGATTGATAATGGCATGGGAAAAATGCCTAGAATAAGGTTAGTATTAGACCTATAAATGTGTACGTAAAATATAGAAACGACTTATAATTGTCTTATAAAAGTGCTAGATTGGACTTAGCTTAAATATGACTCATAAATTACATGTAATAGGGCCTAAATAAATGAAATAAAATGGACTTAATTATTCCTATAGAATTGTATTAAATTAGGCTTAGAAAAACATACCCATAACTATCTACTAGGACCAAAATGGACCCGTAACTATCCGAGTCAAAATTGGACTATGGTAAAAAATTAATAACTGACTATTAAACATTTTTAAATTTTATAAAAAGATGACCAGTAAGTATATATATGTAAAAGAAAGTCAAACGCCCTATTAGTTAGACACTTATTGAATGGTTGGCCGATCAACTTAGGGATTAGTAGCTGCTAGACTGTCTATTAATCAAACTGGGTCGGTGCAGTGGTTGAGGTTCTTTATTGAGCCACTACACTAGTTTATGTGTTAGACTCTTTTTATTGCTAGCACTATTGATTGTATATTGAATTATGTTGATGCAGTAGTGAAGGTCCCTAGAAGGGCTACTGCACTAGTTTATTAGGCAAACCTCAATGGATTATTTAATATGGTCAGTGTCTTGAGAGATCTACGAACTGATTGTAATGCACAATTACTCAGTACATTGCCCCTTAGGAGGTTCTTATGAACTGATCCTTATAGGTTATGTTGGACTGGTGTAATAGTTAGGGTCTAAAATATAGGCTACTGCACACTTTTCAGTTCCCTTTTTATTCTAGTGTTTATAACTGTAGTCTACCTACTTAGGCCTATTTTATAATTTAAATAATACACTTAGAAATAATAGAATTATTGAATGAATTATAGAAATAAACTGAATAAAATTAGCATAGTGGCCTTTTGGTAAATTTGAAGAACATATGACATAGCATCAAAATGGCATCAATCATTTGGCATGTTACTCACATATAACACCTAGACCACTATTTAATGCTTACATGTGTTTGGCATAACTATAATTGCCTGGCTAACGGAATATATGTAGATGAAATATTATTGCATTTTTTCAAATGGGTTCTATATGCTTAAATCCTTTCTTGCTAATGTGTTAAAGCATCTGTGTGCTTACATAAGACATATTTTAATTTATCAAATTCACCACTGAGTTTTATACCTAGCGTGTTAGTGTTTCGATGTGAAAGTAAGTAAGGATAGTTGTCTAACCTCGTAGTGCATGCAATGTAGTAGCAGAGATAGTAAAGACCTAAATATTTTTATGTATTAATGTATATAGTAATCACTCATGTAAGAAATATAGGTTATGTGTCTAGCATGCTTAGAACTACGAAAGTCTGTAAACTTAAGCAAATCAATTATAAAAAAAATGGGTGCTTTAATTGTTTAGGCTTACTTATGGTTCTTATGTCTATGGGCCTAAGCCCTTATCTTTTTGATTTGAACTCATACAAGTGCGAATGTTTAATTGGGGGACCAAAAGGGTCAAGGTGAAGGTTATGGGTTGTTGTAAATAGAACTATTTTTAAGAGGTGGAAAGAAAATTTTGGTATATCACTCAAGTAGCTGTTATGCTGTCTAATTTTTTTTTAGACCTATAAAGGGTCTATAAAGGCTTTGTCTAAGTCTATCAAACTATGAATGCATGTGTATAAGGATTAGACTAGATATCTAGGCCATATCTAATAGAGTTTTAGAATAGTCCATAAGTCTTAAGGAGTTTTCTCTTGGAGCAATTCTAGGATAGGTGACCTATTAAAAAGTGTATCACCTGTTGGGTTCTTTGAAAATTTGGTAGGGGGTGTCACATTTAGTGGTATCAGAGCATAAGTTTTTGTTCTTAGGTATCTTACATGAATGCCAGTGTATAAGATTGATTTCCTTGAATTGCTACACTGCAATAAGGTTGTTAGGTGATGGTTTTCTTTAGTAATTAAGGTAAGTGAGCAAACCCTACTAGAACAGAAAAGGGAACTAGTAAGTTATGCCCTTAATGTTCTATAAGAAACAACTGAGTCAAGTGGTGTTATACATCAGCTGTTGCCTTAAACACAGTACAACAACCAAGTCAGACACTGTTAGTGTTGTTACTATAGATTGTGAATTTGTTAAGATACACAACAGCATTAGTGACAACTATCTATGTTATGAGAGAAGAAATGTAAGAAAGAAATGAACCCGTCCAAGGGGAGAGGCAATATACAATAGCTCAGACTAGTTCAAGACCCAGTACTAGGAAAAGGCCAAGAAAGGCCTAGATTCAATAGGGCCATAAGACACATGGACTCTTCCCACTAGTCCTAAGGTTATAGTATCAATGACTAGAAATAATTTCCTAAACTATGGCATTTATACTAAAAGGCATTGAGGTAATATAGATAGACAAAATTAGTGGAATGATTCCTTTGTGGTGCCCTCCACCTAATCCGTATGCTAGACCTAAATAGGGGATGTACGCACGTAAAATGAAATCCAGTTTCATTATCTAAAATCACTTAAAATTTAAAACTTTCATATAAGAAAACATTTGTTGACTTAAATATGAAATAAAACATTGAAAACCTTTTGGCATGCAAGTTGAGATAAATATTAAGGTCATCGTGTCGAAAATCTAGCAGCATAACGGCTGTACCGAAATACTTTTCTAATTTTTTGCCAATTTAAAAACATTTCTATATAATCAAACATACATCTCTAACTCACATGGGTCCTCTTGACCCTCTAAATCATAACATAAGGCTCTCCACAATCAACACTCTCACATGTAAACTCAATAATCATCACATAGCATGTGACAAATAAAAAGTAAAATCCATAGTTAAAATATTTAATACAAAAACTTACTGCAAAATACAAATTAGACCCAATCCCTCTGAGATCACAAGAGCACATTGACTATATAACCATTATATTTCCATCATCACTACTATTACAAAAAGAGTACAAAAATACTCATACAGGGGTTATCTTCGTGTCTTCTGATATGCAGAAGATTTAGCTTTAATCTGCTGCCCTATTACCTATGCATCACAAACAAGCAATGTGCTAAGCTTTTGCTTAGTGGTGTAATCACTTTAACTTGTAAAAAGGTTAATTATAGCATGTCCATAATGCACACAAGCCATTTGCATATATAATATCACAAATATGCATATTCAGTGACTTATATGCAATATAAGTCATATTTTCTCTAAAATCTCAAACATGTGATTTTGGTGTCTTACATGCAAACATGCACATTTCAAGCATGAACAATGCATTTGATGGCATAATTACCAAGGCATTATATAAACATCAAATAACAACCATTTAATTGACATAATGCATTACATTCATAAAATCATGATCTTTAAGAATCAAGTATGCCAAAAATCACAAATATCATATAATAGTCATTTGTAGACCAAAAGGCATAGTAAATATCATACTGTATCATAACAGCTTGTAAAG
>CANXYI012169480.1:0-11260 GCA_948208565.1 Hura crepitans | reverse complement strand
CAAATCGTAGATAGAGTATATCCAATTATCATTGGATGAAAACCTGAAAACTTAATAATGACATGACACTAGAAATTCAAATAATGAGGTAGCTGAATAAATTAATATTATTTTATGAAATTACCCCTATATGTTGCATTGTAATCCATAACCTATATGTTGCATGTATGTGTGCATGACATGCTTTTCTTATATTAAATTCACGACTGAGTTATATACTCAGCCTATCAATATTTCGATGCACAAATCGTAGATAGAGTAGCAGTTCAGCCTTGATATTTCACAGTGTAGCGTATCAGTTTTGTGAGGGTAATATTTCTGTACTTTTAAGGTACCATAGTAGTGGCACTCAGGTATAGATGTGGAATTGGTTTAGTTAGTGTAAATACTAGACATATATGTAAACTATATGACAGATGTATTACTAGATATATGGTATGATATAAATGTCTTTTTCTGAATGTTATGGACCTGAAGCCCTGTGTGTTGATGACTGTAATTTGATGTGATTTATGGAGGACCAGAAGAGTGCAGGAGTTGTGAATATGATGAATATAATATTAGAAGTGATCTTGTGCAGGATATATTTTGAGATTTATTACCCGGATAGCGGTCATACTGTTCAAATTTCTGTAAAATCATTTTTATTCTGTTAAACGAATTTTGAAGTCTGTTGTAGTCAGTGGAGGTGTAACACATTTTGCTGCTTATCAGGCAAGATAATGTTAGGATTCCGATTTTCATTCTCTTCCACTAAATTCAAATTCTGATTATCCTCATCTGATTCTACAAGGATCTCGTACCAAGATTTTTGCACTAATTCAGTCTTGTCCCCTGATTTCTTGGATCTTTGCTCTTTTCCGGAATTGTTACGATTATTGTTCTTGCGATTAACGTGGTTCTACGGCCCATATTCCAGTTTCTGATTGCTTGAAGAACTATCCACCCCATTCGCTCCAAATCTTTCCTCAGTGCTAGTGTCATCAATAGTCCCACTAGCATTTTTAATTTGACAGAATTCTTAGCCGTGCCCATACATTGCACGTCAGTAACACACCTGCGAAAGGTTCTCATACTAAAGAGGTTGTACCATCTCATTGATTGTAATTCTAGAGACTAATGGCTTATTCGAATTCACGTTAACTGCGATCCTTGCAAAACGCCCTTTATATCTGGCCTGTGTGAAGTAATCAATCTTGACCACCTTTCCCATCGTATCCACTATACACTCCATCATACTAGTGTTATAATACTGGTAAGGAAGACATGGCAATCTTATCCAAACTATAACTTTAGATGGAAATGCAGATTTTGTTGTAAATAGAGGATCTCAGGGTTTAACTGTTAAATAATTGCGAAACACAATAAAAGGTCCACCACTGATAATTCTATCATAGTCATTATTGGCTTTAAATTTAACTAGAAAATATCCATTGTCTAGTTCAATCAGCTTGATAGCACCGGAAGGTTTCCAAAAAAGGTGGATTTTTCCATAAAGAGTTCGATACCGATATTTCTAGCTAGTTATTTAACAACTTTTGTCTTCTCCATGCTTTGTTCCATAAGTTGGTGAATTCGATCAAAAAAGTAACTGGCCGGCATTCCATTTTCTCCCCCAATGGACACATCCTCTTCTATAACTACAAATGCATCCTCAAAGTCTCCATCAAATTCCATTCCCTCAGAACTAGAGTCATTTAGTAAGGTGTCACGAAACGAGATCTTACAAAGAGGAGCACCTGCGCCCTCCATATGCCCATCTTGATCTCACATCTTCGCTTTCCTTGCCATCAATGCCTCATCGACACTTTGTTCGATCGAAGCAGAGTTCTCACCAGCGTCCATTGTAAATCAGAGACTTGTCTAAAGTTAAAAATTGAAGGCGAAGGCTCTTTAATCTTACATTATAGTTTTTTTACTAATCGAATTACTATAAATTAGATTTAAAAATTTTAAATATAAAATAAGAGGAAAATTATTTGGTTGTCATGAATTTGATGCGGCCATTCTTTCCTACTGTGGACAAATCGAGTTAAAAAGAATTTCCAAATATCTACAGTAACTTGAGTTTCTGTAAATTTAAAAATAATGTTTCAATAAGGCAAATAGGGTTTATTTCTTGTCGAAAAATGAATAAGGGAAATTTGCCTTTTTAATTTTTTGTTTTATAGGATAGGAATTTAGACTTTAATTTTCGTCAATATAGGAAGAACAGTCTAAATGTAGTAAAACGCTATCACTTGCTAATAATAATAATAATAATAATTTGGTGGCCAGCACTTGTCAATCAACCGCATATAGAAACTTTTTATTCAGACTTTTGACATTTTTAAATAAACTATATTTTCATTATGATACGATAATGAAACATTTGAGAGTCACCATTAATTTAGATACTAAAAATTAATTTCAAAGTATTGAAAATTTTCAATTCGAATCTCACTCCCCCTTCGTTCTATAAAAAAAAAAAAAAAATTGACCCATTAATTCAAATTTCCGGCAATGTCCCTCTGCTTGTTGTATAAATTAAAATCCCAATCCTTCAACCTTAACAATTGTTTGAGTAGAGAGAATAAGGGAACAGAAAAATGAGAGGGGTGAGGTTGGTGAGCCTTGTCGTTGTAAGCATGGTGGTGGTTGCGCAAGCCATTACATGCGGACAAGTGAACAGTGCACTGGTGCCATGTGTTAGCTACCTGAAATCAGGCGGGGTTCCACTTCCAAGGTGCTGCAATGGTGTGAGAACAATCAACGCCGCCGCTAAAACCACCACTGACCGTCGACAGGCTTGCATGTGCCTGAAATCTGCAGCCAGAGGTGTCTCTGAGATCGTACCAGCCAACGCACAGTCTCTCCCAGCTAAATGTAGCGTTAATGTTCCTTACAAGATCAGCTACTCCACCAACTGCAACACGTACGTATTGGTTTCTTCATCCCTTATATATATATATAATTGAAAATGGCGTTGATTTGCCCTTTTTTTAAAAAAAAATTATTAAGTAATAAAATGAAGTAGTAAAAGTTTTTTTTTTAATCAGAAATTTTGAATTCAAATTTTGAATATAAAATATTTTTAAATATTTATAAAAAAACGGTTTACTCAGTAAATTTCAAATATCAAATATCATTTATTAAAAAAAATTATTCATATATATTTAAGGATAATGATTTTGGACAAATTTTATGCAAAAATTTATGAATAATCTAAGTGTTAATTTGCCTCAATTCTAAGTATTTTTTTACAGTGGTATCTACTATATTGACTTCTTATAGTCAATAAAACTTTCACAGAATATACTCCAAATTATTATGTTAAATATATATATATATATATATAAATTTAAATAGCATTTTCAGAATTTCAAAATTGAATTAACTTTAAAGGCAAATCGGAACCATGAAATAAACATAAAAATTTTTCTCTTTATTATTTTACTCGTGTGCTCGTATTTTATTCAAATTAATATTTCTACTTATCTTTTTTGTTTGGGTTAAAAAAGATAATTTTGGATGCAATTGGACACCTAACTACAATAACACGAACTCCCATACTGCACTTCGATCAATATGAAGTGTTTATATGGACCATAAAATACTCATATGGAGTTATATGTAGTAACAATTATTTTCTCTTATATATAATTGATATTTATAATCGTTTTTTTGTTGCAGCATCCATTGACGTGGATACATTATCAGTTTTCAGCATGGTCATAAGAACAAAATTAAATGGCAGTATATATATATATATATAGATTTCCTTGGCTCTGCTTCGCAGCTTCTGTCTCGCAAACTTTGATGTACACAACGCCCTTGGACTATTAATGTAATAATTGTCTTTTACTACGTACGAAAATTCGGAAATTTCTTCTTTTTTCTTTTTTCTTTCTTATCAGAATACCGAATTTCAGGAATTAAATAGGCCAAGAGGAAAACCATCATTAAAGTTGAGTAAATATGGGATAGAGCATTTAAAATGGATTGAGCAAGGTTTTGTACTGTGTTAACTCCGTCCTAGCTAAAAGGATCATATCTTTTTCATTCGAAAATTACGAATCAATGAATTTTATATTTTATTAATTTGTAATTTTTTAAACGTAAATTTCAATGAAGACCAACATTTAGGATTTCCATTGGAGTATATTAATTGGCACATTGGAGGGAGCTGCGTGGTTAGTTAGCTCTTCTTCTTTTTGCTATCAATACAATCACGTTTGAGGCATATTTATTACCTACAAATCCAAGCTAACTATTGCTATGCCAGAGAGTTTGATATTTTATAGGTTTATTTTTTCTTTGATATTTTACAGGTTTAGTTTAGGAACAAAATTACAAATCAGATTATTATTGGTCTCTTTAGGTGAGAGTTGTCTTCTTCGTGTGAAAAATAACTCAACGTTATAGAATAAGTATATGGCTAATAACTAGATTATCGGAGACATGTTATTATTGTCTGCCGTTATTATTAAAAAAATTCAAAAATTTTTGCTTCATTTTCTTTAAATACATTCTGCATAATTGTTTAATTTTACAGGGATAATATATATTTTTGCTCTTGGATTTGACAATATTTTTTTTTTACATACACAATCTTTTTGAATGATTTATAACACATCCAAAGGTGATTTAAAAAAAAAAACTTCTTACTTCCAAAGGTACAAAATTCTTTTATTCACTACCTTTTTTTTTCTTTAAATACCATTCAATATTTGAAATATTTGATTAAGGAATAAGAGAGCCTACCATCTCATTTCAGCTCTTAAAAATTATACATGATCTTTTTGAATGACCTATAGCACACCCAAAGGTGATAAAAAAATAATATCTTATATCCCCTTGAACTTGACAAAATATATCTATTATCCATTTAAATTAAATAACATACAACAATAAGTGAAAATTCTATTATGGGATAATGAAGACATTTTTATTAAATTTAAAAAAGTAATAATTTATTTTACTAAGTTTGAAGTGATAATATGTATATTTTTATCAAATAAGATGTGTTGTTGAACAACTATAAAATTTAAATGTGAACAGGATCTTCATACTAAATTTAAAGAAGAAATTATACATTAAGCCTAATTTTATATGTACTTATTGTGTATTGAAAAATATGAACAGAATAAATGAAATAATTTTTTTTATAATTACGATATTTAAAGAGCAAAGAAATTCAACCTGATAATAATATCCAATTATTATTTACAGCGTCTGCCTGCATAATCTAGTAATTAAGAGGTGGAAATAGGAAATGATCGAAGGCAAAAAAAGCTGGTGACACAACTCAGCATTGACTAGTGAATACCCAATTCACTAGGGACTTAGAGTACTTGTCCTAATTAAGTTTTGGTGGGGCAACGTGTTAGTGCCCACCCAATCAATTGTAATTTGTTAGATAAACCAACACTGATCTTCCTCACATGTGCCCAACCGTCCATATATTTGCTTACGCGTCACTTTTCTCTGCTTGCTCGTGATGATCGTTAAGAGCATCACCGAGTTGTTCATTGTTGTCACCATGAAATTTAGCCCTTCATCTTCTAATACACAATCATTGCTCCCTTTTCTTTTTTTTCAAAAAAAGATTATAACAATAATCTCAGCAATAATATTCGATACCTTTCAACTTAAACCATCAGATTAAAAATTAAAAAAAAAAATTATCCAACGGTTAACATTTATTAGTGAATCAACACGTTAAGCATCACTAATTAATTTATTTGGGTCTTCTCATGATTTGTATAAATAGCCATTTCCACCTCTTCACTTGCCACCCTCAAGCCTTAATTCCACTTCATCAAAACCATCCTCTTCCTACAGCTAAGCACCTTCAAGAATGCTCATGTTACCATTTTTTCACACTCTACTTGTGTTATTCTCGAGTATTCATGTCATTTATGCTGACTACGGTGGCTGGCAGAGTGCCCACGCCACATTTTATGGAGGCGGCGATGCTTCGGGCACAATGGGTAAGCACGCAAGTAGAACACGTTGCAGTTCTTGCTTTTTCATTTGCACTGCTTCTACTTAATTCCAACCTTTTTTTATCAGGGGGTGCATGTGGATATGGAAACTTGTACAGCCAAGGTTATGGAACAAACACAGCAGCACTAAGCGCTGCACTTTTCAACAATGGCTTAAGCTGTGGCGCTTGCTTCCAGTTACGCTGCAATAATGATGTAAAGTGGTGCCTTTCTCGAACCATAACTGTCACTGCTACAAACTTCTGCCCTCCTAATTATGCTCTATCTAATGACAATGGTGGCTGGTGCAATCCTCCTCTCCACCATTTCGATCTAGCCGAGCCTGCTTTCTTGCAGATTGCACAGTATCGAGCTGGAATTGTTCCTGTCCTCTATAGAAGGTAAATAAATTTCACTTTGTTAATAACCTCTTTCAGAGGAACCGATAGAATCCGAATTTGACGTTATACTGATGAATTTGGCAGAGTCCCGTGCGTGAAGAAAGGAGGAATGAGGTTCACCATCAATGGTAATTCTTACTTCAACTTGGTGTTGATAACAAATGTGGGAGGTGCAGGAGATATCAAGGCAGTTTTCGTGAAGGGGAGCAAAACAGGGTGGCAAGGCATGTCAAGAAATTGGGGCCAAAACTGGCAGAGCAACACTTACCTGGAAGGGCAAAGCCTCTCCTTTAAAGTTACCACCAGCGATGGCAGGATTGTCACTAACCATAATGTGGTGCCTGCAAGTTGGCAATTTGGACAAACTTTTGAAGGAGCTCAGTTCTAGTTTTATCACCAACGATATCTAGTTACATGGCCGGATATGCTTATAGATAGCCAAAGGCGTCTAGGCAGTCAAGTGCTTTGGTTGTAGTATGTTCTAGTGGTTCCAAACTTTTGTCAACAAAGGGTTGGATGAATAAGGCAATTGTGTTTATTTACCCAAAAACATAATACTCTATATTGAAACCAAGCTTTAGCTGTGTAGCTTCAACTTCTAGCAGAGATACTTTGAATGGCTTTATACATCTTGGCATTAACCATCCAATTCAAAAGAGGCGCAACTGGTAAATAGAGAAGGAAACTTGAATGAGAACATAAGAAAGTATCTCAACAAAAGAATCCTGAGCTTATATATATTATTATAAATATAGGAACAATCACATTGAGAGGCAACTCCAGCATCTGCCATCACTAAACATGAAGTAACTCTACAAAATTCACAGCTTAACAAAGCAACTACAATTGACTTCCAATATCAGGAGAAACTCCCACTCCTCCAAAACACCTACATACATACCCTCATCCGTTGAACCAGCTCGCATAGTTTATGACGGTTATATGCCGTAACACCAATGCGTAGCAAACAAAACCACAGGCTCTATAATGTTTCATTGTATGTCGTCTGACAAATTATATTTGTTAAGCTCAATAATTTAGCAATGAATATTTCACTCTCAAAACAATTTTACCTTTCTCCACACCAAGCTTGCCTCCGGTAACCAACCAATGACCTGGAGGATCTTGTGGCCCCTTACTCATCTCAGACATATCAACAATCTTTGCCAGCTTCTTGCCTACGGTGTTTTCTATTGAACCTGAACCTGTGTCACCCAAAGGCATTTTGTTCTTGTCATTTGGGGCATGATCCCATAAAGATCTCCGTACTGTGCATCCAGGCAGCCTGGAATATAAAAGTTTCATGTATAAGACATTTCTTAATCCAAAGTCCCACACTCCAAGCTGAACTCCTGTGACTATGTGGACACCAGAGAAATCACCTATAAAGCTTTCAGGGTTCTCAATTGGTGCAGTGCTTACATAAGAGAAATTCTTCCATTTTACTGGCTCAAACCAACGACTGTCCTGCTCCTCGGGTCCCTGCCACTTGGGAGCACCGATTGCAACATGGGTATCCCAGTATGGAAGAAGAAATTTTGGAAGAGATGCTAAGTGTTGAATATAAATACTTAGTCGATTCTGCTTTGCTCCTTCCAGAGATAATCGCATCCCTGTCACAGGCTTACGTCCAACTGATATCTGCAACAATATGCAAAAATCAAAATCCAATTTAACTTGGTATGCCTTCTTTGGGGATTAAACTTACAGAACAAATACTTGCAACCGAAGAATAATGAATATTCTTGTAAGCAACAAATTTGACATCAAAGAAGACTTGAATATGATGTCTCACACAAAAACTTTAGAGCAAAACTGCTCAGAAACTGGTAATATACCATCCACAAATTTTAGATTCTATATTTAATGCAATGGCATAATTTTAGTTTTTTTGGGACAACAAATTGATCACTAAATGATACAGAATCTCAAGCATCAGCTCTCTGCAGAAAATTCCATAAGCCTTTTGGTGGAAATAAAAATGTGAGACCAAGCAAGGTGGATAAGAATGGCACAAAGTAATGTGGCTTGGTCTTGCATTTTCCCTGATTAGCATCTACTCGAAGAACTCTTTTGCAGTACAAGCAAATTTTGTTAAGTCAATAGAAAGGGTAGAGAGAGATTCAACAACTCATTCTAAGATCAAAGCCGTCAGAAAGGTTAGTAGTTACACATGAAGACCAGGAAGCCTAGCAAACCTAATAAAGAAGATTCAGTATAATAAAATCAGACAAACAAGAAAGAGGCTTAATCAGTTGAAACAAGAGAATGAGCGAATCAGAGTTTCTTTTTCACCAATGAACGTATACCTGCTCCTGACTGACAAAAAGCTTCGGTCCCATTATGCTAAATTGCAATGATGGGCAAACAGGTTCCTTTCTTTGATGACCAGGAATATTTTCTTGGACAGGAGCCCATATCCGAGGAATCTGAAACTCCAGAAAATATCTCAGCTCTTCAATCTGAGGGTTGTCTGGACATTTATCAAACAAATTTGTCACAATCAGGAAAAGTGCTCTTAAAATCAGTCACAGAACACAGCATATAATAAACTAAGCAGCAATCGTCTAATCCCTACATTCAAGATAAAGACCAATTGCACGTGTCAAATGTTCCCTTCCAGGTGTTCCAGCAAGAAGATCTGTTATTGGAACAAAGGTCATCTCAATGACATCTGGAGAAGCTTTCACAGTTCTTGCCCAGCGTGTGTGATTTTGTTCCAAATCATCTCCTCCTCTCCTCCGAAAAATGACTGTTACATCCTGCATAAGTAAGACACATCAAGGATTTGAATACTTATGACATCATGTTGAATTGCAATTGTAAGATCTAGCATCTTAGTCCACAGCAACTAATGATAAGAAACAGTGTAAATAAAGTTGGGTGAAAATCAAATAAATATGAGATTTGGGACAAAAAGACAATTTATTGGATGCATATTAAACTGAAAATTAACACAACAAATCTGTAGCAATCTACCTCCAAATTCTTCCCATGCATTAAATTGTGCATTCAAGTTTATAAATATAAGGAAAATCAAAGTATAAAATTGATCAAAAAAGGACCATACTGGAGTCGTATCAAGAAAGCCAATCACTACTCAAATGTTCATAGATGCAATTAGAACACCCATCCACGGAAATCAAATGATGGTCAGATGGAGAATTGGATGCCATTTAGCACCTAGAACTGTTTATTCTGCATAGATAATATAAATTTCCCGCTATTTAATTTACAGGTGACATAATAATTCCAAAATATATCTTCTATTCAATTTTACAATTAGAAATTTAGTGACCAAAACATACTTCTTTTCCAGTAAGATACGGAGCACTTGTTGGTTGTGGATATACCCCTTGGCTGTTAAATATGCCAGAATCACCACCCTGCACAATCAGGAACAACTTACAATAAGCCAACAGCTATTGTGAAGTACAAGAGCAACAAGGACAAATGGCTTAAAAGAATTCTGGGACTAGCCTTATCTTTGAATTTCATAGGACCTGAACTCGTATGACTCTCTGCATCAGAGAATCTCTGATTTCCAATATCCCGAACATAGTTTTTAATCTCCATGGTTGACAAAGGGGATGACTGGTGTTGTTTGACATATATCATATCCTTACCACCAATAGTTACAGAAGTAATAACATGTGTTCCAAAATTTTCAATGAAGCTGTCAAAATGAATTAAGTCATATTTAAGCACGATTTAAAACTATGCAGCCACTATGCTCCCAAAAAAGCAAAAATTCATACCTTGCCAAGGAGGAAGGGTCCCAACTAGTTGGGACAGCACGTTTAACATTTTCCTGCAACACTAACGGGGTTTTCATTAGTTGAACCTTTGCAAGTGGGATACAAAATCCATCCAAAGACAGGGATTTTGTAGCTGCAACATCAATATGCTTTGAACCAGTGAAGCTAAATGCAGAATTGAAACTACCAATGGGAAAATTCCCAGAAACATTAGCCTTTTGATTAAAGTATTCCACCATCTGCAATGATCCATCAAAAGGAAATCAATTAGAAATGAAATTCATGTCTAACAGCATCAAATGTCAAAATATAAGTATTATTCAATAAATGATACTCACAAGCCAAGGAAATAAAAAATTACTACTTTACCACACCAAACTCTTTTTTTTTTTAATTATTTTTTTTTACGAAAAAGGACAACCCATCCCGTTCTCAACCATCATGACTTTGTTGAGAGCAATCAACAACAAAAGCTAATGCCTTGATCTTCAATATGCAATTTAGGACATCTTGTCCGAGCCCTTCTATAAGAGTGCAACATAAAAGCTCAAACAGAAGACTTGCAGAGTGTAACAATTTAACATAAAATGAGAACTACTCAATAAATCGTGAGAAGGTGCAGAGACATTTACTTAGCAAGGATCAGTAAATTGCCAGAAAGAAATGTTAAAAGTAAATGGGTGTTCAATCAAATACCCAATTGGCAAGGCAACCCAAATGATCAATATAGCAACGAAAACAAACCAAAGTCTAGTTTTGGCATGTTTAAACTTGTGTTGACAGAATTAGAAATATAGTTTGTACAAGGCTCAAATTCAACTATTCTAATTTAAGGTTCATTTAGGAAACTGAACAACTTCAAACGTCAACTGAGCTCATTCATCTATTTAAAAATACGTGCCCAACCTTACATTTTAAAGGCGTAAACCTCAAATCTATGAAAGATATCTTTACTGCCACTAAAACCCAATTCTCAAACGTCCAAATTCATATTCATTAAACTGTCCAGCATCAGCTAACACAGTAAAAACTTACCCACCAAATTTCCACGACATATTTCATGAGCTGAACCATTGTTCAGAAAAGAAAAAAATAAGGAACCAATGGAGAAACATATTAAGAAGAAGATAGATAG
>CANXYI012169381.1:0-11003 GCA_948208565.1 Hura crepitans | reverse complement strand
TTTTAAATGGTTTAAATTCACTACTGAGTTTTATACTCAATGTACTTGTGTTGTGGTGCACTGGTGACAAGGATAAGTTGGCCAACCTCAGTGATTGTATAGTGTAGTAATACAAGTGCTCAATGGTATATAGTGTTGTTTTTCTTTTAGTAGTGGAACTCATATAAATTTTTCTAGGCATGGGTTAGCATGCTTAGGAACAATTATGTTTATATATAAAACATAGTTGGCATGTATATAAATAGGTGTTATGGTTGTTTATATTGCTTGTGGTTTTGATAACTGTATGCTTGAGGCCTTGTGTGTGTGATTGTAATATATGTCTGATGTGTGCTAATATTGACTAGGGGACCAAAAGGGTCCAAATGGAGGTTTATGGAGTGTGTACCTATAGAAGTGTTTTTAATAGGTAAAAAAAATTTTAGTATGTCACTCGGGTAGTCATTATGCTACCCAATTTTCTATAACCTAGAAAGTGTCTATAAATGGTTTTTCTAAGTCTGTCAGACCATGTATGAATATGATTAAAGATTAGACTGGACATTTATACAATATTTGATAGAGTTCTAGAATAGTCTACAAGTGTTAAAGAGTTTACATCTAGAGAAATTCTAGGATGGATGACCTAATGGGAAGTGCATCACCTATTAGCTTTCTTTAGGAATCCAGTAGGGGGTGTCACAATCCTTCTATGATATCAGTTGTGTATGGGTAGGGGCCTAGACCAACATGAATTTTAGCTTGTCAAAATTATCTTGACACTTGTCATCACAAACAAATTTAGCATTATTCCTCAATATGTTTGTCATAGATGATACAATCATAGAAAAAACCCTTGACAAAATGTCTATAATATCTAGCCAAAATAAATTAACATTTGATCTCAGTTGTGTTTTTAGGTGGCTTTAACTTATGATAACCTCTATCTTACTTAGATAAATTTGAATGCCATATATTAATGCATTATGTCCCAAGAAAGTCACCTCATCTAGCTAAAACTCACACTTGCTAAGATTGGCATAAAGCTTCTCATATCTCAAAGTCTAGGAAGCAATTCTCAAGTTCTATTCATGTTTTTCTTTATTCTTAGAATAAAAATCATTAATAAACCCTACAACAAAATTACCCAGATAATGTCAGAAGATTTAATTCATATGATCTATGAAACCCACACTACCATTGGTAAGCCTAAACATCATTACAAAAAATTGATAGTGCTCATCATTAAATTTGTCTTCAACACCTCTGATTCTTAGACTCTCAGCTGATAGTACCCTGATCTTATATCAATCTTAGAGAAAACACATGCTCCTCTAAGTTCATCAAACAAATAATCGATGTAAAGTAAATGTTACTTGTTCATGATCATCACCTCATTAAACTATCTATAGTCCATATATAGCCTCATTGAACCATAATTCTTCTTTATAAATAAAACTGATGCTTTTATAGTGATACACTTAGCCTAATAAACCCTTTATCTAATAGCTTTTGTAATAGAACTTTTATTTCTTTGAGCTCTATATTAGCTTTCCTATATAGAGCTATAGAACCTATTGTCATGCTAGGTAAAACATCAATCCCAAACCCAAGCACTCATTCTAGTGGTAAATAGAATAACTCTTTTAGGAAAACATTAATAACTTCTCGCACTACTAGTATCTAACTAGCATATGGATCATTCTTTTTGGTGTCAATCATATGGGTAAAGTAGCCCTACCAACCGTTTCTTACCATCCTCTTAGCAATAAATGTTGATATGACATTATAAAGAAAATATATATTCTCACCCTCCTTTGTCTTTAAAGAAATTTGCTTCTTTTTGCAATCTACTACTACGTGATGCTTGGATATCAAATTCATAGCAAATATTAAATCAAACTCATCGGAACATAACTCAATGAGATCAACTAAAAACTTATGTTCTTATACTATAAAGGGACATTATTTGTATACTTATTTACTATGACAAGTTGAAATATAAATTTGCTAACCATGATCTTTATGTCATTTAACTCTAATACTAATTCCTGATCTTCTACCCATGCGGTGCATAGTTAAGAATTTGTTGAACCAAATATATTAAAGCTAATATAGGTAAATCAAATAGATGAAAAGGACTAGCAATAACTTCTGATGTATCAATCTCTTTGCTCACCTAGATGGCATAATATCTAGCACTTGCTCTAGGATTAACTACACCCTCTAATCTTGCTCTCTGTCTACCACTTAGCCTTTCTTCTTTGACTCCTTTATCTCTACGATCTCCTCTCACACCTTGGGTGAAAGTTTGTAATGATCCTTGTATCTGTGTAGAAACTAGCTTCTTTATGTAATCATTATCAAAGTAACCTTTAGAGTCACTTCTGAAGAAAGCCTACAGAGCTAGTGGTTGTGCTAGTGGAGGAGGTGGAATATTAATAGTTGTGGCTTGTCTTAATAATAGTACCATCTACTAAAAAAGAGCTAGTTATGCTTGGGCTACTTAAACTCCATGCCAAACATCACTAAGAGTTAATGTCTTAACCTTGGTAGCCTCTTGTCTGACTTTAATTAGAGCATGGCTCTCAATTTCCTCATCACTTTATGGTGTAGACATACTCATCTTTGATATATAAGATAAAGAATAGATTATAAGCCATAATATGATATTATTATGCTATGCTTGATCTAAAACCTAAGGCACTCATATATATAATTCCTTATGTTCTAAGGAACTCCTAAATTAGAGCTCTTATACCACTAAATGTAACACCCCTTACTCAGTCTAATTGTTATGTAACACCTAAAAATCCCAACACAGTGAAAGTGACACTCGGGGGTCATGAATAGTGACTTTTAGGACATGATCAGGATTTTCTTATTGATAAAATGATTTAGTTATAAGCATGCTCTGTCTAAAATTTGGTGTGAAAATGAGGATATTTGGAAGTCTAATGAGTGATAATGAATAAGATTATGAATGGTAAATCTAGAAGTCTTAAACAGTGACTTTAGGTATAGGAATAGGTTTTCTAACACTACTGATCAAGAGTTTATGAGTTGAACAATCTATGTTTACATTTTGGTGAAAAAATAAGAACATTCGAATGGAAATTGAATGATAATGAGCATTTACATGAATAATACCACCTAAGGGTGAATTGTATCACTTAGGAACCAAATCATACTAATTTTATAGAATGGTATAACTAATTTTAAGACATTTTTTGGTAAAGATTATAGTAGAAATAAGGTCATTAAGGAGGTTATAAATAGAAGATAATTTTTACGTCAATGTATTATGATTAGTACACAATTAGAGCTAAGATATAAAATATTTTTAATGTGTTCACATGGACCTAAAAATGCCACATCATGAGGCTCAAATATTCTAAGGAATATAATTGTATGGGTATTAGAATTTTAGAACATTGGGTTTTATTTTACAAAAATCGGGTAAAGATAAAAGTAACATTTTTTATCGGATTTTCTTCATTTTCGAACATAGATTTTTCTCAGCCTTCTGGCATTGATACAAGTAATTTATTAGACCTTAAAAATATGATAATTGGTGGATGATTGAAGAGAAATAAATTTTATTAGATTAAAAGTGGAAATAATAGGCCTACTTAATTGTGGCCATTAGATCTAAATAGAGAATGATCTTGTCTATTGGATTAAGGGTATAAAAACCCCAATTTGATGCCTAAGAAAAATGTATAATAGCCTTTTTTTCTCCTATTCACCCTCACATTGTACATAAAAAGCCTTTTTTTATGTCTTTTTGAGCTTTTTCTTCCTTCATACACCTCTATCCACTCATCCTCACACCAAATTGACTTATGAAAAAGCCTTTTCATGCACTAATCATTAAGAAATAGTCTTAATTGTAGAGTTTTTAGGGTTGTCTCTCAGGTGAATAGTGCATGAATTGAAATTAAGTTGTAATTTTTGAACTTTCCTTATTTTTGGTTTACATTTGAGGTTCCAATTAAAGATTATGAAGTTAGATTTTAGATTGGAGAGATATATGAATTGATATGGACTTTTTTTTTACTATCGATGTATAGTAACCAATTATTGTGTTAGTGGTTATTTTTGAGTTTTTATAATTTTTAAGGATGCCATTTGATGTTTTTTAAGGTTAATTTTACTATTAAAAGCATTAATAATTTATTTAGGATTTTGTATTATATTTAAGTTAGATGTTTGTTGTGAAAGTGGAGCATCGATGGAATTATGCAAAGAGGAAACTTAAGATGTCTTAATTCCACCAAAATTCTAAGTATAATCAACCTAATATATATATATATATATATATAACTTTAACATAAAATTTTGTATATGTGTGTTAGTATTAGGGTATGTGTATATAATTGATGTAATATGGCATATAATTGTTAATTATGTTTATAATAAATTTGAATGGCGTATATGTGGCATGAAATAAATGATGCAGTGTGTGGATTTGTCATGGCCGAAAGGTGTGTTAAGTGAAATTTAGTGTGATTATGGCCACACTACCACCTAATTATTTGTAATGGTGTAATATGATGATGTTTAGTGTAATGTGATACTGAGTGTGTGTATGTTGCTATTGGAATTAAATAAAATTGATAATGATATGTGTGCTAAATATAGGTTGAATGCCTCTTCACGAAGTATAGCTATTCTATGACTTAAAATGACATAACATGTGTGACTATAATAGCATTATTTGAAAGTTATTTTTATATTTAATGAGTAAAGTATATAAGAAAAATATTAGTTTAAATAGCTAATATGGCAAAGAGTTTTATTAAGGATAATTGCCTTAGTGAATTAAATGATGATGTTATAGGGTGTTGCAATAAGATTTAAGTCGGTTAAGAGATCCATAGGCTTAAAGGAGATTATATGAATAAAATGGCCAAAAGGCATGCAAATCTAAAAGTATATGTAAATGTTGTGTTAATGTTTACACAATATGATAGAAAAATTAATGGTAAGTGATGTAAACTTGTGTTAGTTTATGTTCTATTGATATGAAACTATATAAACATAGTAGCATGATAGAAATGTGAGATTTAGGTAGACACCTTATGTTGGTCGAAGTGTATATAGTGTCTAAGTAGTGATGACTATGATGATAATTAGAAGGTTATGTGATAATAGTTAATTAAGGTCTGTTAATTGATTAATTTCATAACTATTTCATGGGTTAAGTTTCACATGAATTTAATGGCACATAAAGGGTTTAAAGAGTATGTAATGGATGTTTCATATCTTAATCAGGGTTTTAGTATTAGACATAAGGTAAGAAATAGATATGGCTTGAAAAACATGTATTATGGAATAAATAGTATCGGTGTATATAATGGCTAAAACCTTCCATCACTTAGGGAAGGGCTTGAATAACTTAACCGATGGTAAATTTCTTATGTGATGGTATTTTTATAAGGATAATATGCAACATGAGAAAATAGAATGGAAATTGAATTTGTTAATGCTCTATGTGGTTGATGAAAAAGTGTGTATGCCATTATGGGGCATATTGATATGTGATATTATGCTAGATATGCATTTAAATGTGAAAGATGGCAAATTAAGCATATGAACACTATAAGTTGCACTATATATGTGTGTGTGTGTGTGTGTGTGTGTGTGTGGGTAGTTATAATGTACTAAAAAATGAATTGATAATATGATTGTTATATCATATTCAATCCCTAATGTCTATAATGGACTATACATATAATATGAATTATTGATGGTACTAATATGTTGGTCCTAAAAAATAAATGTGTATGCTCATATATTGTTCTTGTGTTTGCTTTATGTATGCTATATGAAGGCTTGTGTTTATATCTATTTGAATGTATGGTAGGTTTTATGAATTGTTGGATATGATTGCATATATATATGTATGGTCATATTTTGATATGTTGGAATGTATGTAATTAGGTAGTGTGGAATGTATGTTGCACTATTTGTGATGAGTTAATTATGTTTTGGATTGATTAGGAGGATCACTGAGATGGGTGAATTGATAGATACATTTTAGAAATACATTTTGACATTAGTTATTATTTGGGCTAGTGTCCTTGAACAACTTTTATATTGCCAAATTTTCATCATGATTATCACTAATAGTATCTATGATAAAGCTTTTGCTAAGTCAAGTTTTTAAAATAGTTGTATGAGAATCCATTTATACAAGTAAAAGTCTTTAATATTGCATGGTAGTAATGTAAGACTAGATGTAAGATAAGCAAATATCAGTTGTATGCCACCTCTTTATGTGTTCAATGAATGAATAAGGTAAAGGGATCTCATTTTATGGTATTAGAGCTCTGCTTTAGGGATTCCTTAAAGTAATAAACAATGTAATGAACATAAAGGTGCTATAGAGCTAAAGCTATGTAAATTGAATTGTCTGGTGATAAGGGTAACCTAGTTAGTGTCTAGTATTAGAGATGACATAGATGTAGTTAATTTGAATGACATAAAAAAGAAGTAGTGATAAAAGAAGAATAATTAAAAGATTCTTAATTATGTTTTGTGATTGGTTAATCATAGATGTCTATTGGAACTGGTTATATAATGTTAATCATGAGCAAGACTTTTTATGATGGTTATATAAATGAAAGATTGATTATTAAGAACCTTTGTATCAAAAGTGGCATATAAAAAGTATAATGGTTTATTCATACATAGATAAAAAAAAGAATGAGTAGTTATGGATGTACTAAAGGTATAGTGTAATAATAAAGGTTTTAAAAGACTGAACATATATACTTTATGGACTCTTAAGAAAAGCCTAATAGAGAAGTGATGGAGGTATGTATAGAAGATGTGATCAATGATTAAAAGTGATATACTTAAGAAAAAAGATGACAAGAAAGGTTATTATAAGTTAAGTAAAGGATAAGGAAGTTATATAATACATAAGACTCTGGCAAGTAGGGTATATGTATCTAGTTAGTATGCAAGTATACCAAATTATTTAAAAATTTTGCAGACAAAATTCTTTTAAGAGAGAAAGAATGTAACACCCAAAAATATCGATACTATGAATAGTGATATCCGGGTATCATGAATAGTGACTTTCGAGATATGATTAGGATTTTCTTACTGATGAAAGGATTAGTTTTAGGTATGCTATGGATAAAATTTGTTGAGAAAATAAGGATGTTTAAAAGTCTAATGAGTGATAGTAAACAATGTTGTGAATACTAAATCTTAAAGTCTTAAATAATTACTTCATGTATGGGAATAGAGATTCTAACCCTACTAATGAAGCATTTATAATTTAAATAGTTTATGTTTATAGTTTGGTAAACAAATGAGAACATCAAATGGAAATCAAATGATAACGAGAATGTATGTGAATAATACCACCATAGGATGAATAGTAGCTCTAAGGACCTAAATCATACTAATGTTATAGAATGGTAGCATTAATTATAAGACATTTTTGTTTACAACTTGGAGTGGAAATAAGGTCTTAAGGAGGTTAAAAACATAAGACAAGTTTTTATGATAGTGTATTATAAATAGTGACATAGTTAAAGCGGGCTCATAAATATTTTTGAATGTGCTCAATTGGACCTACAAGTGCCACATCTTGAAGGTCAAATATTCTAAGGAATATGATTGTATGGTATTGGAATTTTTTAATATTGTGAATTATTTTTTAAATATCAAGTAAAGATAAAAGTAACATTTTTAATCCAGATGTATAAGAAAAAGAGTTTTTGTTATATTATGATTTGGTAAATCATAGGATGTATGTCTATTAGGAAATCATTTTTTATGTAAAGAATATATGTGTATACTCTTATAAAGTTCTTGGGTTAAGTCTATGTATGATATATGATGTCATGTGTTTATATGTGTTTGAATGTGTGGTGGATTTTATGAGTTGTTGGACATGATTGGATATATATACATATAGTAATATTGTGAGATGTTGGAATGTATTTAATTGGATAATGTGAAATATACTTTGCACTATTTATGATGAGCTAATTATATTTTAGAGTGATCAAAAAGATCACAGAGATAGGTAAAGTTATGGATATATTTTAGAAGTGCATTTTTATGTAAGATATTATTGGGCTTCTATCCTCAGCTAAACATTATGTTGTTGAGTTTTTAGTATGATGGTCCTAAATAGTAACTATGATAAACCCTTAGTTAAGTTGAGTTTTCATAATCATTATATGAGAATCTTTTTATTCAAGTAAAAGTTTTTAACGTTGTATGGTTAAAAAGTAGGATTAAATGTAAAATAAGTAGATGTTAATTGTGTGTTGCATCTCACTCAGGTTCAAAGAATGAATCGGGCAAAGAGGGTCATACACTGGACCCGGATGAATAGTGGCACACAACCTACATACAAACTGATAGAAAATTGTTATAATTTAAAACCTTATTTTTATACTCAATTTAACACTTCATAAAACTCATAAAAATGCTAATTATCAAAAATCATTTTAGTCATTAAACTATTAGGGTCCTTGTATTGAAAATCTTGAAGTGTAATAGTTGCCTAGGAATATTATCCCAAATAGTAACCTATAAGAAAAGACACTTGTATAATATCCAAACATTTCAACCCAACTCTGTGATCCTTTTAATCATTCCAAACACATTAACTCAACATAATGAAAAGATATTGTACAATATAAAAACATTCATGCATAATTAATATTGGTTTATAAACCTAATTAAAAGTGTTTACAAAACTATATATAAAACATATCTAGGCTGAGTCCCTTTATACATATATGAGTGCCCCTTAATATGTATGCATAATAAACATAAAAACAACAAAATACCAAAAGATTTCTTCACTTAATCTACTCTTATAGTATTACGGTTATACCTTTAATCAATTCTTTAACCTAGACACTACAAACAATGATATGGTAAGTGATATGCTTAGTGGTGTAATCAATTTAATATACTTTTACATGTATTCATACATTCTTGAATTTATACATCTTTACACTTATACATTGGTATCCCATACAATATAAGGTTAAGCATTTATGACATATAGAAAACATATATATACATATGAACTCAACATGATAATTATAATCATGATCATAATACATGCATATACTTTAGTATTTAGTTAATTTCTCATATCCAATGCTACCATGCATTACATCTATAATAACATAATCCATAGCTTATATAGCATAACAATATAATATGCATACATATGTACTAGAATCAATATGATAAACCTTATTATATCATAAATTATTTCTTATGTTCATAATCCATCAATCTTATTCTCATCAGGCTTTATTATTTAAGCATTTGCTTTTTTTTCTGCTTATGATTAAAAGGCAACTACCCGAAATTGGAGAACAAGATTTTCTAGCCATATAGGCTATATGTGTATGTAGTGGCCATTAAAGACTTATACAGCTGTTGTACTAGCCTAAATATGTGCAGTGGCTCCTTTGAACCTATATGGTCATTGCACTAGTGTAATAGTGTCTAATGGCCTCTTTAGACCTATCCAACTAATTTACTAGCCTTAATATGTGATGATATATGAATATGTATGTAGCGATCCACTTGGACCTATACAACTACTACACTAGCCTAGATATAGCCAGTGGCTCTATAGACTTATACAACTAATGCATTAGCCTAAGTTCTATGTAGTGGCTCCATAAACGTATATGGCTACTACACCAACCTAGAGGCACTGAGGTAGCCTAGCAACTATCTATTCCTAGTTAACTAGTTAATGTTTAATCTAGGTTACGTAATCACATAAGCTAATTACCATATTTGTTTATGTTTATTCATCTTAAGTGATTTAAAATAAGTTTTAATTATTTTATGGTCAACACATGATTATAAGGATAAGATGCCATTTTTAGATTGACGGATCCTAATAACTCTATTCATGCTTTATGTGCCTATATGTTATATTATATCCATATTCTCATTGTCCATTATATTTGTCATCATCATCTCATATGCATAGTAACTTTATCATTACATTCTCATATTTCAAATATTTATGTCATGCTATAATCTTTAATAACCATTTGTTTAGTCATACATAACCATGTATGCATTACATGTAACAAAAGTTATCCATTCCATAGTGTACCATATAGCCACTACATATGTAATGTTTAAAAACCTCATGTTTATGTACCATGCCCTGAGACCTGGAGCACCCTAGCTAAGGTAGAATGGAAGGAGTATTTTATGTTATAAATATGGGTGATGTGGTTTTGTAAATAATGATTTTTAAGTGAACTAAAAGTGTAAAATGAGGAATTTATGATAAGCTATATATTTTAGAATAGAAATGATGATCCTATGTTTTTGCTCTAATTTACTAGGGAGTTCCATGACTTGATGTATGAATATTCTAAAGGAAATTAGGGAACTTAAATCATAATTGTTGTGGATAATGAAAAGGTATTAAAAAATAATGGAGGTAATAAAAAGGAGAGAAATAATCATATAATTTGAATTAAATAAAAGAAAAGAGGTTAAAAGGAATTTTGCCCCAAAATATTTTTAAAATTTTAATGCTAACCACATAATTTAAAAAAAAAAAGAAAGTAGAGTTTAGGAAAAAAGAAAGAAACGCAAAACAAATCAAATAAAAATAAGAAGAAATGAAAAAATGAATGGGAGAAGGAGTTGCAGAGGATGAAAGGAAGAAAGAAAAGAAAAAGAGATGGAAAAAGAAAGTAGTAGGGAGCTAGCTGCTACTGCTTTAGAAGACTAGTGCCACACTAAAGAGGCAGTAACTTTGGCATAGTAGTTCAGAGGAGATGTGATGGCTAGGAAATGTAGTAGCATATAGAGAAACCAATTGTTGTCCAATAGGTATATTTTGGTTTTTTGGGATTTTATCTATAATGCTATATAATTAATGCCATAAGAATAACTCATTGATTTTTTAATAACATACAAAATGGCTTAAATTTTGAGAAAGGTAGTTTACTTTGATATTGATTTTCTGTTATTCTATGTCTGTAATATAAAAC
>CANXYI012169220.1:0-13671 GCA_948208565.1 Hura crepitans | reverse complement strand
ACAAGTGTTTCTCTCTTAAAGTTTATAACATAACCCGAAAGTGCTGTTCATGTTCTTCTCTAGTTTTAGAGTATGCTAGAATGTCATTAATAAACACTACCATACACAGATGCAGGTACGGTTCAAACACCGTATTCATTAATTCCATAAAAGCTACTAGAGCATTACTAAGTCCAAATGGCATCACTAGGAACTCATAATGCCAGTATCTAGTCCTAAAAGTAGTTTTAGAAATATCAACCTTGTTAATCCTCAACTGATGGTACCCTAATCTCAAATCTATCTTAGAAAAGATACTGACACCTCAAAGCTGGTAAAAAAGATCATCAATTCTGGGCAAAGGATTTTTATTTTTCACTGTCACTTTGTTTAACTATCTATAATCATTACACAACCATATTTACCCATCTTTCTTCCTTACAAAGACAATAGGTGCTCCCTATGGTGAAGTATTAGGTCTAATGAAACCCTTATCTAACAAGTCTTGCAACTGTACCATCCATTCTTTTAAGTCAATAGGTGCCATTCTATAGGGAGTAATGGATATAGGAGAAGTACCGGGATACATTTCAATTTCAAAATCAAGTTCCCTCTGTAGAGGCAATCTTGGTAACTCATCAGGAAACACTTTAGGAAATTCAAAAACTATTAGAATCTATTCAAGGCTAAGTGTGGATATATTAATGTCAATGATATAGGCTAAATATGCCTCACAACCTTTTTAGATGGGTCTTCTTGTTGTAATAGTTGAGATAAGATTATTTAGAAAACTTCTCCCACCCACAACTGTCACATCCTACCCCTCTACAGTCTATAGGGTTAGCTTCTTATGTTTATAATCAACTATAGCCTGGTGTTTAGATAACCAATCAATTCCCAAGATAACATCAAATTCATGGAATGGTACTTCAATAAGATTAGTAGGAAATAATTTTTTTATGAATAACCAATGGTCAGTGTCTATATACTTTGTTCTCATTCATACTCTAACCAATAGGATTACTGACTTGAATACCTAAGCTTACATGTTCTAGTTCTAGTCCTCTATGATATGCTTATGTAGTGCATATATGTTAATGAGTAGATCATGGGTCCATTAATGCTGAAACTACAACATCAAATAAATAAAAAGTACTAGTAATAACATCTAGAACATCTACTTTTTTCAAGAGCCCTAATTTTATACTATCTGGCTAGTGTATAGGCTTCTAACCTTATCCTCTTGCTATTACTAAGTTGGTCACCTCTAGCCTATCTCTGTATCCTACTTTGAGGTGTTACTGATGCTTAGGTACAAGCACCCTCTATCTATCTTTGGGGACACTTCCTTTTGTAATTGTCTCTAGACCCATGGATAAGACATCCCCTTTTTTGGCCTATCTACACTGACCCCAGTGTCTTGTAATGCAAGTGCCATAGGGTGAAGGTGTGTTTCTAGCCATAGTGGCTAGAGCACTAGAAGATAGTTATAGTGGTCTAGGCCTAGATATTGATGCTTGCCTAAATCTCTGAGACTATGCTTGCTGATATTTCTAGTGACTTGGATGAGAATGTGTCTCTTTCTATCTTTTACTAGCACTTGGGGCTAAACTAGATTGCCCTACAGTAAACTATCTCTTTTTCTAAAAAAGTTGTCTTTTATTTTGTGCTATTTTCTCTATGTCATATGTAACTAAAAGTAGAGTAGAGAAATTCCTGATCTATATAGTGGATATCTACATTCACAACTTCATATTGAGGCTTTTTTCAAACCTTTTACATTTTTCTTCCTTAGTTGGAATAAATTCCTCTGTATATCTACTAAGTCTAGCAAAGTCTTTATATTTAGATACTAATCTTCCACCTTATTTTAGCTTAAAGAACTACTATCTGTTTTTAGCTTTATATGATTTAGTATATATCTCTTTTTGAACTTCTTATAGAAGAACTCCTATGTAAGGTGTACTGGTGTCTTTCTCTTGTTAATAGTGTCCCACCAGTGGAATGCCTCTTCCTACAAAAGAGAAGTAGTATACTTTAGACTCTCTTCTTCTGTAAAGTTCAGTTATTCCAGTATCCTCAATGTTCTATCTAGCTAGTATTCTACTTTTGTTGTATCACCCCCTCTAGCTCTTAAGAAGTCTATAGCCCTTATTTTCTTTACTCTCTCTAGGTATGTCTTTTGTAATGAAACTAGGGATGGAGGTGGAGCACTTAGAGGTAGTGGAGAAGGAACTAGAGCTGGTAGAGCAGGAACTGCTATTGTGGTATGTGTGAGCAAGTCCACTATCTTCTATAATAATACTAAGGATGCCAGGGTCTATGGCTATGTCTAAGGTTATGGCCAGTAGGCAGCATCATTAGGTTCAAGCGTGGCTGTACTACCTGCTCCTAGTATAGTGGTAAGAGCATAACTAGCTACTTTTTCTACCTATTCTTTTGGTGTTCTCTCACTCATCTTGATTAATCTTCAAAGAAATCGAACCAATCAACCTTATTGCAGTGTAGCATAACAGAATAATAAATTCCTAGACACTGGTACTAATGTAAAATACCTAGTAACATTTAGCCTAAGCTTTAATACCATCGAATATGACACCCCCACTAGATTCTTGAAGAAACATGATAGGTGATAAACTTCCTACTAGGTCAGCCATCCTAAAATTGCTTCGGACCCATATTCATTTTACACTTATATATTCTTTATTACATGGGTATATATTACCTATATTCTCTATTTATCACTTAGACACTAGTATTTAAGGTATATTTAACCTAAAACTTAATCTGATAACTAGTTATAGGTTTTATAGAAACATCATATGAAAATCATTTATAAGCTATAAAAGCACAACATATGTCATAACATCATTGTAATAGCATGTAAGTTGCTATTCCACAATCATATATTGCAAGGAATGAAGACATGCATGTTTTTTTTATCATAATTGCCCTTATTCACTCATAGACTCATATATGCACATCATAATCATAATTAAACCATTTATAGCCATATAAAAGATAATAGTCATATTTGAATACATTAAGTCTGTTATTACATCATTTGGCCTACATATATCCATATGTCACATATTAATGCCATTTAACATATAATTCCAAAGTATGCATTTTTTAGTTATTTTGATTTGTTTAAATTATGCCTATATCAATAAGACAACTAACCAAGACTGGATAATAGAATTACTTAGGCTCGAAGGCACTCATACCTATAGATATGTATACTTAGGCTCGAAGGCTCTCATATCTAAGGATGCATATCACTTATGCCTGAAGGCTCTCACATTCAGAGATGCATAACACTTAGGCCCAAAGGCTCTTATACCCTTAGTTACATAACCATAGGCTCGAAGGCACTCACATCGTCAGATGCGTATCACTTAGGCTTGAAGGCTTTCACATTCGTAGATGTATAAA
Organism: Hura crepitans; assembly: GCA_948208565.1. Taxonomy (NCBI): domain Eukaryota; kingdom Viridiplantae; phylum Streptophyta; class Magnoliopsida; order Malpighiales; family Euphorbiaceae; genus Hura; species Hura crepitans. The sequence goes on along the minus strand of CANXYI012169220.1, from coordinate 10,257 downwards.
CAAAGTTAGGCCCATAGGCTCTCATTCCCATTGGCACGTAAATCAATGACCCATAGGTCTCATACCCAAAGGTATGCAAATAGCCACTAATAATCTTAGTTGATCAATGAACCTATCCAAACTAAGTTGTCTAACTATATAGGCATCATTAAACATGTCATTATGGGTAATTTAAACCAATTTCACTTTTTATATTATTAAATTACTTAAAATCACCATTGGCCTCATTACACCCTTGCATGACCTATAATACACACTGGGCCAACTTAGGACTATTGATGTCCATTACACCCAAAGGACTCATTTCGTAGGTTTAATGGCATCGCAACACAACAACATAACATTAAGCCAATTAAAACTCAAATATCAATTCAAACAATCATTACGTGGCAATTTTGAATATTTATATTCAAATGGTCATAGATTGCCCCATCATGTGTTTATATCACATATATCATCTTTTTATCACTTACATTCTTGTACATTGATGATTTACACTTATGGAAGCATTTTTGGGTTTAATAACCACTTAATGGTTTCACGCATGATTTTGGTCATACAAGCTCCATAAGTTTGTTTAAAGGTACACAGTCATCTCTATGCACATTCATTACCATGATTTAATTATTCTCATGTTGTGTATGTCAAATTGATCAATGCCATGTGATGTAAACCACAAATTTATAATTTACTCGATTCTATTCACGGTATGCATGACACAACCTAAACATGCCTAAATTGATTGACAGGTTCAAACAAGGCATTCGGCTCCTTCTAGTATGCATACATATTTCATATAGCATACAATATCATATAAAATCAAAATCTAGAGTAAATAGGCCATATGAGCAATTCCCTAGTCACACGACCCACAACATTGCATAATTGGTTCCAACCCACATTACATTCCAACTAATTACTATCATTTATGTAATTTCATCACTTATAAATACACCAAACCATCATATTTGATGCAATTATGATCCCATTCATCATACATTTCAATTATAACATTTATTGCATTTTTATGCATTTAATTACATTTGTTACCATTATGGACAAAAATGTATATAACACTTCGAATGAAATTTTGCATAATTTAAGGTGATTACACATACCAATAAAGGTCGTACAGGACACCTGAAGTTGGCCAAGGCTTTCTCTTTACCTTTGGAGGCTCAGGTTGACGTATCAGCTATGAATACAAAAGGGTACAAAAATCAAAACTTAATATAAAATAATATAAAAGTTGGAAAAATATTGCAATCATAGATATTAGATCTACGACACTCTAGGAACCCATGAAAAAATTAGTGAAAAAGAAAAACTTGAGTATCGAGAGGTTACTATTCACCTCAGGAATCTTCTCGATTTTTCTCCTAAAATACTCCATCGTTTTCGATGATTTTGGTGTCCACGGACTCATCTCGGGACATTATTTGAATTAAGAATAAGGCTTGTAGAGTGGGCTGCTTTATGGAGTTAGAAATCAAATGGGATAAAGGGAGAGGATAGCTCACAGTTTTAGGGTAGAGAAGGAGGGTGAAGGTGGTGTATGGTGTGTATGGAAAGAAATTAATTCTTTCCCTTTTTATACTTTTCCATAAATAATTTTCTTCTTCCTTAGAAAAATTATTATAATCGATAGGAATGTCAGTTTTCCCTTATTTCTATCCCAAAAATTCCATCAATCCAAGCCTTAAATCCTCCCAAAATCTTGAGCCTAAATTATGATAATAACCTGAAAATTTATTACATTTTATGTCCCAAAAATTGTGTAAAAATAGTTTTGAACTCAAAAAATTTTGAATCCAAAGCCATTGGATTATTCGAGATATTTGAGTATCAGGTTGTAACATTTTTTGATTATTTTGGGTAACTTTTTATTTATTTTATGGTTTAGCTTTGGCTATGACACTATTCACAAGACACTACCGTAAAATCTTAATTAGCATTTTTAACCATCCGAACGACTTCATATTGGCTTTAAACTTTGCCTAAAATTCTCTTGTAGTTAATACTCCTCATTGGCATGCTTAGTGCAACTCAAGTTTTAGGAAGTACTATTCATCCTGAGAAGTACTAGTCACGAGAGTTGAGATTTTTAGTCATTACATTAGGTGTACGTCTGAAGGACTATAAAGGTCTAGGAGATGTGAGATATTGTTAATGAAGTGTTTTCATAGGTGTTAAAATTTTGTTTAGTGATCCGAACAATCGTTATGCTACTAGAATTAAGTAAAAATCTAAGAAGTCTATAAATGACTATTTGTGGTTTGATTAGACTTCTATGACCTTAAGTTAAGCCTAGAAAAAGGTAGAATGAATTTTAGGTTTAAGTTGAATCAAATAATAAGAATTTGGTAAGAGTTAAATGAATGGACCTAAAAGACAATTTCAAGATGGGTAACCTAGCGAAAAGTGCACTACTTATTAGTTTCTTTGGGAATAAAATAGGAGGTGTCATAAGATGGACCCAGATGTTGATTAAAGGTGTTATGATGTATTAGAAGTATTGTTTTTATAAAGCTTACTATTAGGGATTGTGTCTTGGTACAATTATTATGCTATTGAATTTTTGACACAAATATCCTATTCGTAAGCCTTGCAAAACAGTTTTTGATTATTTTCATTTTTATAACGTAATGCATGCTAAGAAACTATTCTCTTAAGAAGTAAAGATTTAATTTATAATGGTTTTCTACAAGAGTTTTTCTGATATCTATTTACGTGTTGCTCCTTAGCCAGGTCTAGTGATTAAATTGGGTAAAGGGTGACACAAATGTAGTACTAGACTGTATTCTCACCTCTCTTGAGTTATGGCTTTTAGACCTGCATAAAAAAGCATGACATGGAGGATAGAGTCCTCAAGTGATACTTCTTAACCTAGATAATGCTCATTGATTTATGTATGTCATATGCATCGAAGGAGAAAACTTTATAATTATTATTAACATAATGTATTATATAGTTCTTATGTTCTTACAACATATAAAAAATGCATACACATATAATTCATGCTATAGTATTCCATCTTATGTGTAATGCTAAGCTTAAATATTACCTTTATCAATGTGATATTCACACCTATATTTATAACATGCAAGGTTACCAACACTTGTGATAATTGTAGAAACTCATTAGTTTCTCAGAGGTTAACTTTCTTAACTCTTTCATTTTAGCTATTCCTTAAATTATATCCCATTTATTCCTAAGACCTTTTTCTATACAAGGATAAGGAACAAGTAGTAATGGATTTCCTTTGATCCGTTGACCTTTCTTTACACTCGAAGGAATAGATGTAATGATTCTTTCAAAACATCAACTTTTCTTGGTTCCCTAAGGCATAGGTGGTACCTACACTACCCATAAAGTTCATAAATAATCTTGGTAGTTAAAGCTATAAATCATGGTAAATCTATTAAAGTCCATTATTTTGCATGCTAAACAATCCTAAGTTATCTTAAAATCCTAGCTAGAAATGGGTACATCTTACTCATTTCATCATTTTTCTTGCATTTATCATGCATTTAAGTGTCAATTGCAAATGGTGTATTTGAATCATAAAGTTCATTTATCGATGTTTTCATTCTATGATAAATCAAATTGTTATGTCATAATGAAATAGTAAACATTTTAGAATTCAAAGCCTTTAAAAGGGTTTATAAGCTACATACCACTTTCATATGACAAAGTGTTATAAACACAAGTCTTTCTAAGATTCATGAAATTGACATTTATAAAAATCATCAATTAGATATAGCATAAAAACTAAGGACTTTCTTTAATGGTTATACATCATATTACTTGTAACGCCCCTAAGTCAAGACTCTATAAACAATACCACTAAGGCCAAAAAGTGCTCCCAGAGTGCCAAGCCACCTTTACAAGGTTGAGGTAAGGGGTCTAGTCATGAAACTTTGAGGGCTTATAAAATGATGAAATTGGCTTAATTGAAAGATTTAATAGAACCAGTAAAATATTTTAGGCTATATGCTAGTGGGCCGTAGGCTCAAATGAAGTTAGGCTGAGAATGACCTAGGATGTTCCTAAAAAGACTAAAAATGCCATATCACAAAGGTTAAAAATTCCATTGAGTCCATTGGTGAAAGAATTTTTTAATTCCGAGGTTGTTTTCAAAATTTTTTAATTTTGTAAGTTTACACATGAATCAATGTAGTTGGTTATCTATCCTGCGGGTGGATTTTGGCCGTGAAATTTTATGAGCCTCTAAATGGGATAATCAAGGTTTTTGAAAACAAATGCAATAAGTTTTTAAGGTCTGAGTGATTTTTAAAAATTCTCCAAAGTTTCTATTGAAATTGAACTTTTTTGAATTACCCAGGTGGCGTGTGACCCCACTTGTGCCACCTCACAACCTACATAAGCCCTAAAGTGAAACCTATATGTCTACTTGGCCAAGTCCACTCACCATCTCCCTTCTCTTCCTTCTTTCCTCCTCCCTTTTGACGCCATTTTAGCTTCTAATGTCTATTTTCATTCCTTTTTACAAGCTTTTCCCTTACCCATTGCCACCAAAAATCCCTTAACTATGTTAATGATTTATTTTTGTGAAGGTGTTGGAAGCCATAGGAGTGCTTAGAGCTAAAAAAAAAGTCAAGGCAGCTCAAGAAGTACAACAAAGGGGACTAAAAGGGCAACTTTTGATATCTAAGTAACTCAACCCTTTTTAATTTATTTTCCTAAGGGATTTTATGATTCTAAAAATTCTTATATGCTTGGAATTTGATTTAGAGGCGTGTGTGATTTTTGGTGGATTTTTAAAAGAGAGGTGGCGTGAATAAGGGAAAAGAAGAATTGAGGTGTGCTTTCGATTCTTTCAAGCTTAAAGTGAATAATTTAACCCCTTTGATAGTAGGGTAACTAAATTTAAGGCATTCAAAGCATGTGTGATGAAATTTCTATGAATTAATCTTAGAATCCTTATATGGAAGTGGTAGAAAATATGGCTAATATGTGTGAATTGATGGACTAGGCATGTAGTTAGATTAATTAAATGTAGAGTGAATGCTTAGAATGGTAATTAGGTGAAAAGAATGCATGCAAGGGTGAGTTCCCTAGTTGGCCAAGAGGTGTGTACATGGTGTGAGGTGTTTATAACTTGTTAAGGTAGTTTTGTCATGACCTCTAAGATATTTAACATGAATGATGCTTGAATTGTATGTGTATATGGTGAGAATTATGAGTTTTGGTGCATGCCTTCATTAGGCATAGAGGTTCCCTAGTGGATAGGCTAAGTGTATGGCATGTGTACTTAGCATGTTGTACGGAATATGGCTTGCTAATGATGGCATGATAGGTGTAGGTGAAGGAATTGGTGAATAAAGCTTGTGTTTATATATGTAGTGTGGCCGAGGCATAATCAAAGTGTAAAATAGCCTAATTTGCATGGCAATGGCTTTATGTTATGTAGGCATGCTTGTGTGATGTTAAAGTGTGTGTATGTGTGCTTGAATCTAATTACAAGCATGTGTAAGGCAATTTGAGGCTATTGGCTACGAGCTTTGCAAGGTTAAATGGCATGAAAATGAGGTTTGGCATAACTAGCTTATGTGTGTGTAATGGAATGATATATTTGGCATTAATGTGGTAATGTTTATATGGTATAACCTAGGTGAATTCATATTATTAGTATGGCATGAAATGAATGTAATATGGCACACTTTTTATTGATAGAAAAAAATTAAAAAATGAACTTGAAATTGGCTTGTAATGACATGAAAAGTGACTTGTAAATGGACTAGTTTTGGTATGAAATTAGTACCTTAATGTGGCCTAATTTGTAATGTTTATGTGACATAGTGTGGAAGCCATTGTTATGGAAATTTAAGACATATTTTTGACATTGGCTTTAGGCCTATGGAAATTCATGAACATAATTGCAATTGGCAATAATAGAGGACAAAAAATGAACCTAAAATGGCCATCAAATAATAGGAAAATGACTTATAACTATCCCATTAAAAATGATTTTGGGACTTTTGTTTAAAATAACTACATAGCATGTGAATTATTGAGCCAAAATAATAGACTATACTATATTTAATATGCCTTTAATTATGCCATAAAGAATGAGTTAAAATAATTCAAAAAATTGCCTTATAATCATTCGATAGAGCTAAAATTGACCTCTAACTATCCAAGTAAATATTTGACTGTCATGCCAACACATTACACACATGTTACCAACTTTTTCATGCCATTTCCATTAGTTTAACTCTTGGGTATAGATACCCATTAGACTTAATCGTGCATCCTTTCATATTCCTTGCATATTCAATGGATTATACATACTTTTAACACATTCATACACAGACAAGGATATTTCCATGCCAATTTAGGTGATGCACGCATGGGGTATGTCTAGGCCAAGTCTACTTCACATTTATACACCTATTAGTCAAGTCCATTACATGTCAAACCATTATCATACAATTAGTATAGTCCTAACACATATCCTACCCATGTTTTAATCAATAATATAAACTCCTGAAGTATATGCCAAGCTAAATAATCATACTTATACACACACATATATATATATGTCTATTGCAACATTAACACTATATTCCACACTTGATTAAGCAATATACATATGCATATTACCTACGAATGCTCACTGGTATTCACCTTACTCAAGCTTACATTACAAGTTGCAAGCCATGTACACATAAATCATCATTTTTTAAGCCTCACATGTCCACCCTATGTCCATCTACACCTCTTAGCCAATAATGACTTTCACACATGACAAGCCAATTTTCATCACGTAATACATATTTCAATGCCTAATTACTCATTATATCTAAGGGATTTCATTCAAGCTTTAAATTGCTATAAACTAAACACTAAATTAAATAATTCTAGAACACATGTCTAACCCCCTAAAGGCCAAATGGCATAAAGAAATTACCAAAGTTCATTTACTTGCTAAGCAGAAACACTTAAAGCTTACAACCACCTCAATTCTAGCCCACCATAAAATCTTCCCTTCACCTTCTCTAAGCCCTTTCTTACCTCAATTTCACCTAAACATCCTCAGAGATGTTAGGCTTCTCAAACAACAATTTTTGGCCAAGAAATCACAAAGATATTCAAGAAAAGGGCAAGAAAACTCACCTAAGGTGCATTATTAGATTGTCTCTAACTTGCAAATTTGTGGAGATTTTTAATTAAATCATGGAAGGTCATTTTTCTATGATTTTTCTTCCCCTAGCTCTCTAACACACCAACTTGAATTTAGAAATTGAGAATATGTAAAAATGGTTGAAGAAAAGAGATGAAAATGGCCTCTAATGGTAAAAGTAGTGTCAGTTTCTAGACAACAAAGGGGAGGATTTTTCTTCTTTTGTTTTAGTGGAATTGTCCAATTGTCAATCCATTTGGATACTTAGCATAGCACTTAGGCTAGCTGGCTTGGAATGAATGGGTCTCATAACCACTCAAACCATTTATACACGGCTCAATTTTTGGTAAAACTTTAAAAATTCACCAAAATTCACATGGACCACAAAAAATTATGTCGTTTGTTTTAAAAATTGTATTTTAATCCCCTCTACATGCTTGTAAATTTTACCTACAAAATTCCATTGATAAAGTAGTTTTCAAATTGCCTCAATTTGTATGCTAATATAAAAAATTATGAGAATTTGCAAACAACCTTAGAATTAAAAAATTCTTTCACCAATGGACTCAGTGGAATTTTTAAGCTTCAAGGTCTAATATTTATTAGTCCGTTTAGGCATATCCGAGGTCATTCTCTGCTTGACTCAATTTTATGACATAGATTAGTAGCTTACAGCTCAAAATGAATTATTGGTTCTGCTAAATTTTAAAATTTTGCCTTTTTCATCAATTTAAAGCCCATCAAAATTTCATGACAAATGCCACTGCCTCTATTCCCATGCAAAATACTCGACACCCCGAGCACACTTCCTCGAATCTAGCGGCACTATTCACGAAGCCTCGATGCATGAGCGCTACACTAGTAAATAGATAGTAATATCAACAATATAGTGTAGTCATCCATCTTATGTCTAACGCTTATGTTCTAAGGCTCTATGAACAATGCCATTAGGTTCGAGAAGTGTGCCTGAGATACGGGGTCACTTGCACATAAATCGAGGCAATGACACTAGTAATAAAATTTTGAGGGGCTTTAAGTTGATAAAAAGATAAAATTTGAAAATTTAGCAGCACTAATAATTCATTTTAGACTATAAGCTACCCCTTAGTGCAATAAAAATTTTAGGTGCTAGGATTGACTGGGGATATGCCTAGACGGACCCAAAAATAGTGGATCTTAAAGCTCAAAAATTCCATTGAGTCTATTAGTGAAAGAATTTTTTGATTCTGAGCTCATTTACAAATTCTCATAATTTTTAGGTTGGCCCGTAAATTAAGGCAATTTGAAAACTACCTTATCGATGGAATTTGGCTGCAAAAATTTATAAGCATGTAGAGGGGATTAAAATAAGAATTTTAAAAGAAATAGTGTAATTTTTTGAGGTCCCTGTGAATTTTAGTAAATTTTCAAAGTTTACTGAAAAAATCAAATGTGTCAGGATGGATCGAGGGGCTGTAAACCCCAACCATACACTTGCCAGCTAGTCTAAGGCCTTTGACAAGTTGAAATTTGCTTTGACAAGTGGATAATTCCACTTAAACAAAAAATAAGGAAATTTCTCCCTTGCTGTCGAAGCAGTGATGCCATAGTAGAAGGGAGTGACCATTTCCACTTTATTCTTCAATTCTTTTTGGAATTTCTAGCTTCTAAAAATTACTTTCTGATGCTAGGGAAGTCCTTGAAGTGGAATCACAGCAAAAGGAGACTTTAGTTGTAAATTAAAATTCATGGAAGTTTACTAGATAGAAGTAGCCTAACAAGCCTATTGGGTGAGTTTTCATGCCTCTTCCATGGTTTTTCGTGGTTAATCATGGTTATAAATGGTTCCTTGTGATGTCTAACTTCTATGGGGATATGTATGGCCTTTTATTTATGGTGAAATAGAGCAAAGAAAAACTTGAAAAAGGTGGAGAAAGTGTCTATGAGCGCTGGAATGAAGGTGTTAGAAGCCATAAAGTGTAGCAATGTCATCTCTAAGTGATCTAAGTAAGTGAATTCAAGCATTCATGTCATGCCTCTAATTTTAGTAGCTTTTCCTTTGAATTAGTGCTAGTTTAAGTGCTTAAATTGGCTTAGATAGGTTTTTCTTCGTATGATTGTAGCCTATGGCATTAAGGTATGTGCATGGTATAGTTATTTGATGAAAAGAACTAATGTTAGTGTTACATCATAATGTGTCCAAGTGGTGTGCATTACCTTGATGTATGTTGGGGTGTGTTTTGGATTCTTGAGTTCTAAATTAATCATTGTGGTATTGGAAGGAAAGTGCATTGTGTGTAAAGACATTGAAAAATGTATGATTAGTGTAAAGTGTGGGTGTAGCCCAGAGCTTGCTTATGAGTGTAAATGTGTGTGGCTTGCTTATTGTGGTCTTAGGTAGTATTTAAGGCTTCATATGCATGTGCCTTAGACCTATAATGCTTGAAAAATGGATATGGTATGGAATAAGTTTAAGTAATGCATGGAAGCATGGAAAGCTAGTAGTGGTCGAGGCATACAATAAGCCTTTGCTACTTTAAAAGGCATGAAGTGGTAAAGGTATGTATGTAAGTGTGATTAGGCTATGGATAAATGGATGATTGTGTAATGAACACCATGAGAATGCAAGATTAAGGCTCTTGACTAGTTGTACCTGAAAGTTAGTTTAATGGTAATGGTATGAAAAAAGGCATATTATGTATACCATGTTATATGTACTAATGTATGATCATGTGAGCATGATTAGCTTAACTACTTTGGCATGAAAAAAAGTAAAATATATACCCTAAAATGACATGTAATGTAGTTAAGAAATGAACTATAGAATGATACTAAACTTGGCTTGAAATAACGTATGAAAAGTGGGTTGTAATGTGCCTTTATGGGGCTAAAACTTGAGATTAAATAATATGCCGAAAACTTATGCCTTTAAGGGCTATTATTTATGATTATATGTAATGGCATTTTGAACCTATGGATTGGTCTTAAAATGGCTTAGTGATTGTGTGGCTTAGGGCTTGTGAACTTTGTGTAAATAATGGTGAAAATTGCACTGAAAAAGGATAACAAATGAACTTAAAAAGAGTTATTAAAACTTGACGTAAATACTTATAACTATCCAGTTTGACCTT
>CANXYI012169175.1:0-11281 GCA_948208565.1 Hura crepitans | reverse complement strand
ATCTAATGAGATAAGATAGATATCGATATAATGTATGTATAAGCACCATTATAAATTAATTAATTGGGATTAAATTAAATAAAGATAATAAGAACATATAAAATTAACTATGTAACTAAATTAACTTATGTTAAATATTCTAAAGGAGATTAGTGCAAGTAATTATATTTATAAGTATGTGAATATACTTAAAAAAAAAAAAAAGAAATCAATTATCTAGAAAAATGGTAGAATATGTAATACATGTGTAAGTTGATAAATGAGAATGTTACAATATAATCACAATATCCAAGAAAGGGAAAATAAACTAATTAGAATAAATCATAGTCGAAAGCTGGAATTAAGATAAGGTATATGGAATTTTTTAAAATGAGATTAAACGAAATTGATTTTATAAGAGAGAGAAGATAAACAGTTTAATAAGATCAAAGAAATATGTATGCATATATAATTATTATAAATTCTAACTCTTAATTAGTGACAATAAAGCATAGAAATATTGATTATATTTTAGATAATTAAAGACTATAAAATAAATATTTATTTATTTAAACATAAAGGATAAAGAAATATCTACAAAAATAAGTGATTAAGAAATTAAGGATATTAAGAAAATATTAAAAATTTATGTTGAAAATATTGAGCATTCAGTAAACAACATATAATCTTATAGAAGATAATAATTTAGAATTAAAAGCCAATTAAAGGATATTCCAATTCATGGAAAACAAATAATGAAACATAATGATAAATGACGTTACGAATAATAAGAATATAACAAAAGATCTAATTTAAAGGGATGTTTATGATCAATTTGAAGGGGCATACCATGATTATCGATATAAGATAGAACATGTTATGATAATGAAAAGAGATGTGATAATATCTAAATGGTATGGAAAATACTTGAAAAGTGAAATGAGATTGAGATAGACAATAGCCCATATGAGTTAGACAATTGACTAGATGGGTTGACCAATCAATTAGAGAGTTACCAGTTGCTAGGACACTTCGGTGTCATGATGTGCTAGTCTATGAGGACAATTTAACTTATGATTATGCGGGTGTAGCCACCTTAAGGTCCATAAAAGGCTATTGCCCATCTTTAGATTTGACAATGGGTGTAGCCCCCTTGAAGTCCACGAAGGGCCTCTGCACATCTTGAGATTTAATGACGGGTACAACCATCGAAGTCTAGAATACGAACCCCTACACAGATAATAAGATGGGTGCAGCCATCAAGGTTCGAAAATTGAGCCGTCGCATGATTACAATGAGTTATGCTATAACAAATGCAACCATTGAGGTCCAAAGTGTGGGCCCCACACATATTGTGATCTTAATATCTAGTGATGAGAGTATGTCTATCTAATATGGCTAAAGGAGGAAATGATTAGATAAAGTATATTAATATACCATTAAAGATATTATAATATTTGAATTAGAAAATGTGAAAAAGGAAGGGAAAGGAAATAAAGTGAAGAAAGAGATGAATTGAATTAATAGTTGAAGTGAACTAATCATATAATAACAAACAATATTATTGATACATAAATACAATTCATCATAAATGTTATGCATATCAAAACATAACACATGACATAAGTTTATTGAGAATTGTATCTATGAATAAACTTAATTAATTATAGAAATGTATAAGTTATAAGAGAAAAATGATCAATCGAATATAGTGAAAGAAGATGAATAAATAGGAACTATGAGAATGTATTAAGGAAAGATGTGAGTGTATTCTTAGAGAAGATAGTGAAGCATGACACAAAGAAATTATGTTAAATTATCATCAGACACATAATTAGAAATAAGGATAAAAGACAATAACACCCAACAACTACCTAATAAGAAGGTAAATTAGGATGAGACCACATAGTTATGAACTGAACAAATATGAAAATGTTATAAGTAACAAAAGATAATGGAATAAAGACATAATTGGAGTTAGTTTATAGTAATGGTTATTATTTACGAAAATTTAGAGATTTAATCTCAATAGTATTAGAATACACCACTGACCAATTATGCTCAGTGCATTGGCTTCTTTGCTAATGCGTAGGTTATCAAGGTGAGCAAAGCGATTGATCAACTCCTAGCATTAGTTGAAGCAGACAAATTAAAGACACAAGGAAGAAAAGCTTGCCATAAGCATCATTCGCATGCTAAATATGTACTTGCATTGTGATTGAATAATGGTTGTTTAGAATTATAAATATTGTTAGATATAAATGAATGACCTATAATTTTAGTTCTATTTATTTCAGTTTGAATTTGTAATTGACAGTTGTAATAGATGATTATTAATATTAAAACTAATAATATTGAATGTGATGTGATGTATGTATGTATGTATGTCACAAACAATATATGATTTAAAAATACCTATAAATTGGTAAAAATAGTTATACTGAGTTGATCACTAGAGGATTATAATTTAAAGTAAAATAGGTACAAAAATCGAATCGAGTGCATAATATCCTATACCTATACCAGTTTATCAGTTGGGTATAAAGTTGTTTCAATATCCCTTCTTAATTATTTTTTCTAACTATCACTAATATACAATTCATTGTTCAAGCCTATGTTTAAACTTTATTTACATCATACATTGAGTGTTTATATTTACATATCCACTAAAAATTATCACAATTCATATTTCTTCATATGTTCTTTAAAAAGCCGCAGTATGTATAAATATTGTACTTAATATTCTCGAAATTAATATAAGGTATGGTTTAACAAGCTATGTAAGTTAACAAGCATTTCTCTTTCTTAACTAGATTCCCATATTCTTTTAATTTATAATTTCTTTTAATTGTTTATACTCTAGACAAGATTCTGATACTGGATAATAGAAACTCCTGGCCCATAAAGGTTATATAGGTGATGTATAAAAATCTGAGGCCATATCAAGGGGTCTGAAGATCATATACAAGGACTATAAAGGTCATATTAGAGGTCTAAAAACCATATACGAGGACCACAAATGTCATATTGGGGATCCAAAGACCATATCCAGGGCTCGAAAGCCATGAATAGGTACTGAATACCCTAGTAGTTGCTAAACTCTCTAGTTGACCAGTCAACCTATCTAGACTAGGTTGTTTACATTCATACGGGCATATGGTCTTTATTTAAGTTTCACCTAGTTACATGTATTATGCATTTAACACTTTTAGTGTATAATTTAGATCACATAAAATCTTTGTATTTTCTTTTCTCATGGATGCCTTAGCATTATCAACATATATCCTTAGGCCATTCAGCCATACTTCATGATAAGGAGATATCCATATTATCAAGATAGGCCATTAAGCCATGCTACACACATAATAATATCATCATGTCATATATGTCACTTTCTCATCATTATTCCATCTCATAGATATAAGTCCCTATATTCATTTCTTATCCATATTCACATGCATATCTATTTCTTAGTCATCATCTCATAGCCATTAACTCTCACATCTCACTCATATGTACATACATTATTTATATGTATATCTATGATTTATTAAAGTTAATAAACCACACATATATATCTTATGTTATACTAAAAAGGTCTCGACCAACATATGTTATCTAATCACAATATACATAATCATACCTTAACATGTTCAATAAACATCATTTAATACAACAATGTTACTACTTACTTAGGTCGCATACCTTCTAATCATAATCACTCATATAATTCATTATATAACACATGCCTCTTTTCATGATTATAACACACAAATACATACTACCACATCAATACTTAATACATGAACTCACATTTTCATGCCCTACATCTCATTTGGCCATGGTCACCTCACATATACTCATTGCACCTTTTCATCATTTAAACATTGAGAGCATGCATTTCATAAACCATTTGCTTAGTTTATCCTTACCATACTTGTGTCACATATTTAAATTTCATAATTTTCATCATACAATTACATCTTTCAACACCCATGCACATTACATAACTTAAGAGGTCATATCATACTTCATGTTTATGATTATTATGAATTTCTAGCCAACATATTATTATGCATTACTTACATATTCATTAATTAACATGTTCAAGTGATATTAACTAGTCTAAAGTTGTTACTTACCACTAATACTAGTCTATAAGCATCACACAAACTCAATATAGGCATGCCTTATATATTACAGGCTTAATTTTTTAGGATTATAACATACTATTTCATAACCTCTCATCAATAGACAACATTCACACCTCAATTGCCATTCTTTTTACATGTACTCATTAGCTACATCATTATCATGCAAATCATTATATTACATTAGGTATATACATGAGATTCACTCAAGTCCATGGCTAACATCATTTGACCACACCATTTATACCCTCTCATTATTATTTATTTCAATATATACCCTTTTGGACATCAATTCCATACAAATTTATTGTCACACATATTGCATAACCAATCAAACACCCTAAGCCTTTAACATATATCATTTGCCCTAACCTGTCCAACATATACATTCAATATTTATCCTTTATTTAGTCACCTTTCCATATTTATTCATCAATTAACCTAAGCATATAATCAAAGCATACATTAATTAAATTAACAAGCATTTCTATGAATGAGATTGCACACATTTAACATATATACGACCCACACAATAATTATTAACTTAGATACACATACCTTCTAGTCCAAAATGGACTTCAATAACCACAGTCATCTTTCTTTTCACTTTTGCCCTTGATCTCTCTTCTTTCTCTACAAACATAATAATCTAAACTCATCAAAAATCCATAAAAAAACCATAAGCTTTAACTACTCAAATTAATCACAAATATCTTCTCTTGGGTCCTTAGTACACTCTACAAAAATATAAAATTCCAATTTGAATCACTTACATGGAGAATGAGAACTATTCACCAAGTGTAGAGAAATCCAAAACTCCTTCAATTGAACCCTTAAACTTGATGTTCAAAGCATAGACAGGCTAAAATATCCTAACATATAAGGCTTAAATGTGGGTTTAGATGGATTTTGGATGAGAAGAAGGTCAAAAATTGGTGGAGGAGACATTAATGGCATCAAAAAAAAGGAAGAAATAAAGGCTAGAAATCTGTCTTCTTTGGCCAAAATTGAGATTTCATATTCTTCCAATTCTAGGTCTAAGATATCTCCTTAAAGAAATCCAATGGCCTATAATAATTAGCCCATTTTTAATCTCTCTTAAAGCCATATTTGTTTCCTTAATTTTGTTCTCCCAATTCTATACACCAATTATCACTTTTTATGATGCCAAATATTTATATATATTAATACTCAAATGCCCCGAAAAATCTGACATAAAAACCACAAAATTTCGATATAAAAACCTTGAAATTGAGATATAAAATGACCATTTTCTCTCATTTTATTTCAAATAAATTCTCTTGATATCCAAAAAGTTCAATTCCAATCATATTAAACACTTTGGAATATTTAAGTATCAAGACATGGCATTCTTGAGTCATTTTGGGTAAAAACATGATAATTATCGATTCATCCTTAACTAGGTTACTATTCACATAGCATTGTTGTAAACATTTCATTTCTATTTTTAACCATCTTAATAAATTTATTTTAATTTCAAACTTTACCCAATATTATATTATAATTAATACTTTCATCTCATTTAATTAGTGTAGCCCGGGTCTCAAGAAACACTATTTACATCCCATGTGGTACTATTCATTAGCACACTCCTTATCTATCATTAACTATCCGAACATCCTTATTTTTATACCAAACTTCACCCACAATCTGTTTACAATATTTACTATTGATCAGTAAGAAAAACACTATTCATGATCTCGAGATTTTTTGATGTTGCATTAACCAGCATGAAAAAAAGTGAAAAAGGAACAGTTTTCTAGTAAAGAATTTGTTTTAATTGCAAAGTTGAACTCAAATAGATTAAAATCAAAACAAAAATCGAAGAGAAGAGAAGATTAAAGAATGGTGTCTATATATAGCTTGAGATTATCACTGCATTTTGTACATATATACTACTTATAAAAGTACGATATGGAAAATTTTTTAGACTAAAATATTCTTATAATTATATTTAATTCTCATCAAAAACTTATTTGAAATGAAAATTTTACTAAATTGAAAAGATATATTACTAAATAAGAAATTAGAAGATCTTTGTGATATTTGGAATATTAATCAAAACATTTCATTTGAAATGGAAATTTTACTAAATGCAAAGATACATTACTAAATAAAAAAATTAAAATATTTTTGTGATTTTTAGAATACTAATAACATAAAGACATCGATGGTGTTGTAAAATTGCATTTTTTATACTAAAGTAAATTGTGTATTTTGTAAAATCTTTTCTTAAATAAAATATTTATTTATATAAATTATTAAATTTATTAAATATAATATTTAAATTATTATACACTTATATATTTAATTTATTAAATATAATATTTAAATTTCTATTATGAATTAAAAATTTTCTATATCAACAAAAAAATAAAGTGCAAAGACAAACAATCCCAAATATTGGAGTTTATTTGTCAAATGATACTTTTTTGTATGGGCAATTATATGTCACTATACTGAGAGGCATTTTAATAGAGAAAGTAAAAGTATTTATCAAGAACGTAAAAACACTTATCAAGAATAAAGAATCAAACAAATAGATAAATTGTTCACATAAAATATTGTATAGAAATAAAAATTAAATTTAAGATTGTTAAAAAATTATCAACAAAAAAACATTAATATTTTTTTATATTAACAATTGATTATAATTATTATTTTTGATAAATTACACAAAAGTATGTTACTAAAGAAATTACGCTATAAGTTTATACACACACTAAATTTAATTAAAAATATTATATATGTGGAACGTACTAATTGTTAGAAATGTAATAATAGCATTGTTCACATTATATGGAATGGAAGACAATAATAACAAATAGAGAAAGTTGTTTGGTTTAACTAGAATTTATAAGGCATCTTACTTTCTTTGTTAAAGATTTAATTATTGCTTTAACATAGTTATATATATTTGTAGCGCTCTTGGTTTCCTTCTACTGGTGGTTTTATGTTTTTACATTTTATTTTCTATCTCTTTAACTTGTATTTTATTATTCATTAATTTGAAAAATTTAAGCATTCAACTAGTTCCTATATAAATTAGTTAACTAGAATGGCTTATGCCTTCTTATACTAAAATTAATTTAATATAAGTTAAAACTTACAACTCTAAAAATATATGTATTTAACTAGCTTATGAATCATTTTAGCTACATTTATATGTATCTCTTTTTATTTGGATTTTCAAATATATGGAAAAAGTTACAAGTCTTAGATGGATGAATTATCTATTGTTAAGCCATAACTTTACACAGAAGTCAAATTTAAACAGGTAATAAAGTAACCGATTGAGCAAATCATTCAAATCGAGTCGAGCAAATTCAATAATAGATGGAGTCATAACAATACTTTTCCAGCAATAAATAGGGAGTAGATGTGCATGATGTTCTCGTTGGGGCCAAACTGATAGTTTAATGGTGCCTTACCACATGATTTAGATAATAGGCCTTAGTCACTGCTTTATATACGTGATTAGTTAGGAGCTATTAGAGGTTGTTATCCATTATAATGTTTACTATAGGGAAGCATATACAATAGATAGCCATATAAGTTTGTTAAAAGCTATTAAAGGTTGTTAAACTATAAATGATCATAGATATGTCAATGTTTCATTGGTTAGTTATTTTATATAAAAATGGAAGCTCTACTAATAATTGATGTATCAGTATAATCAAAATATGAAGAATTATTTTCTTTCTCAATAAATTTCTCTCTTTGCAAAATTATGTTCATAGTATTAGAGCTTAAGGTCTTATCCAATTCCATGGTGATAGCATATACCAAGTCTATAACACCCCTATCTAGGCACAACCAATATATCCTGATAAAAGCATTATACCTAAATATGTATGCATATATTTTATTGTAAAGCAGCACTTAAACAAGAAAATAAAATGCATAGCATCTCCCCATAAAGATGTTAGTCCTAATACCTGAACCTAGCTAACAAAATTCAGCATTTGTATAATTTAGTATCAACAACATAAATTAAAACCGCTAAGCCATAAAATGACATAAAGACACAACTAAACCATCATAACTTGGTGAAATAAATTATTAAAGGCAAAACCTAACCAAAACTCATAACATGTCCCAACCATACATCACTAAATACCTTATACTCTTTTTATATTAAAATGCAGTAGGGAATAAAATCAAATGCAAATTAATTAAATTACTTTCTAACAAAATAGGGATCAAACTAATGTGTCTGACTGGTAGACAAATGATTTAATTTGTCTAAAAATAATAACCAAAAGGTTGAGTTTATTTATAGAGCATAATTGCCTTCAGATTGTCCTCTTGTTGACTTTGAAATAAAAAGAATTCAAAAACTCTATAAATGACTTGATCAAGATTAAAAAAATCAATTTAAAATATTTTTTGTGTTTTGCCTTCACACTTCCCACAAAATGTTCCCCTGACTTGCCAATTACTATCAGCTTTTATAGTTGACTTGTCAGAGGAAAATGACCATTTTAAAAGGTGAAACTGCCATTTTGTAATGTGAAAAGGATAATTTCTATTTTTGGAAAATGACCATTTTGATAAAGGCAAAAACGATCATTTTGACAAAGATGTAAACAGTTGTTTTGCCTTTCAAAATGATGTCATTTTGTTAAAAAGGAAAATTTTGATAAACACTCTCTTTTGTATATTTCCTAACCCTTTTTTTATAAAAATCTTTTTATTTTAGCTAGAATCCATTGGCCAAAAAGAGAACTTTCAATCAAACATTAAGTTTTCCATTTTTTTAGCATCATTGTCCTTTTTTCATCATCAGGTAGTCTAAACTCAAGAGCCCCAAAACCCAGTGTCTACAACACCTACAACTTTTTCTTTTCCTTAATCCTTTTCTTACTCAGTTTGCATATTCAGGATGAACATAGTATAACATTTCTTATGATATCATTTAAGACATAAATTATAATGACCAAGTTCAACACACCATGTTTATCATCATATAATGACATAAAATAAGCAAATTCCTACTAAACATCATTCTACTTATTTCTCTTCAATTCATGCTAATGTTATTCCCATAAATTTCAATTCACACCTCATTTACTTTAATTAATTTAAATTCTTTTTTAATGATTATTATGATACAGAGCCTTTAGTAAAAGTCTAGCAAAATTACCCTGAGGAAGGATACAAGGTAACATAATCATAAACATGTGGCCTTGAGCCCAATCAATGAATAATATATAGCCTTAGGCCCAACAATAAAGTAACATGTGGCCTCGGGCCTAATATCATAAATCACAAGGCACTAAGTGCCATTTCATTTCCATAAACTAATAGCACTGCAAAAACCTTACTTGACATGCCAAAGCTATCATATCACAGGTTATATCTAGTTTTACCTTAAGCTCATAATAATTAGATTTTAATTTCTCTTTTTATTTATTCACATGTTGATTTTTCATAAAGCATCATAATTTTATATGTATAAAGTGACTATTCTTTGCCATCTGTCATAGCTTAGTGATGATCCATATTAACATGTTCATTACATGATTTCCATGTCTTGGTATGAAATTTAAGTTCTCATCATCCATAGCTTTTACATAATCACCATTTCACATAAAGTTTCATAGGTAAATATTTATGAATTATATCTTATTGAGTACATAAATTCCTTTAACATATAAGATTCCTTAAACATATGGAAATCAATTTAACATCAAATACATTAAACATTACTTAACATAATTTCACTCTGTGTCATACTTAAAAAGGAAAAGAAATCATACTTACCCATTTGGCATGGAAAGACACCACAGCACACTTTTAATAATGCTTTCATAATGAAAATGTAACATTTAAACTAATATATTTCTATTTTTTCCTTCATAGGGTCCTAGACATCTTAAGATTAATATCATGAAAATTTTTACAGTATTAAATGAAGAATTAAATGAGCATTCACTACAAAAAAAGATATAGTTTAGTGATGGACAAAATCCATAGCTAACGTGATAAATTCCGTAGCTAATTCTACTTAGCTACAGATTTTGCCATTTTAGATATGGAAAAAATTTCGTTGCTAAAATGCTCGTGGCATGTGCATAGCTATGGGTTTTGCATTTGTAGGTAAGAATTAGCAACATATTTTTTTATAGCTAATTTGGATATTAATTCATAGTTTTGAATTTATTTTAGTCTTAAACAGATATTTTTTAACGCCCGAAAATTCAGATCGTGTGAACAATGTTATCTGGGCCTGAGTGATGTTCCTCGCGGTACGGGTCATCATTCTGAGTCCGTTGACTGGCATATTGACCGGGAAACTTTGACTAGCCTGAAAATGGTCGAAATGAACGAAATAAAAATTTTAGTAGAACCAATAATTCATTTCAGCCCAAGAACTACTGTTTATGGAGATAAAATGATTTGGGCTAGGACAACCATGGGACCCGGGAATGTGCCTGAAAGGGCTCAAAAATATCATACCCTGAACCTCAAAAATTCCACTAAGTATGATGGAGAAGGAATTATAATTTTCTAAGGTCAACAGATATTTTTTCTGAATATTTTATTATGGCGGATGAATAGTGCTAGAAAGTCAACTATTGACTTTTGACCTGAAAATTTGCATAGACCTTCGGGACCTCGAGTGAGGATTTTTAAAATTGGAATGAGAATTTTTGGAGAATGAAGGAATATTTTATGAATTTTCATATGTTAAACTCGGTCTATGGTGAATAGTAATTTTTGCTCCCAAAGGAATTTTAAGCTAAAATTTTTCAAGGGCCTTAGTGACAGTAATTGAGAATTTTTGGGACTAAAATGGGAATTTTTGGGGACATGTAGAATATTTTATGAATTTTTAGGCAAAAATGTGACATAAAATGTACAAATTTTGTTTTATGGCCATTTGGCCCAATCAAAGGCAGCCAATCCAACCCATATAAGTTGTTCCACATAATTGTATGTCCCATACATGTTCAGCCATCTTCCTCCCTATGAAAAAGCCTTAGGCCACCACCACCATGGGAGAAAACACCATTTTTGGTGAGTTTTCTCTTTCCTCCTCCACACAAAACTTCATGACAAATGTATAAAATTAGGATCTCCATCAATTTGGAGAAAGGAGGCCAAAATTAGGAGAATTCACACTT
>CANXYI012169061.1:0-12589 GCA_948208565.1 Hura crepitans | reverse complement strand
AAAAATAATTATTATTATTAAAATTTATAATTAATTACACCTCATCAACAAAAGTGAATAAGGATAATGTCCATTACACAAAAAAAAAGATATGTAATGAATTTTTTAGTGATATAGATATATATACATACACATATATGTATATATATATACTCAAATCCTTTTAATAGCTCATGGACATAAATAAATAATCAAATTAGATGAATCATTTTAAGACAAAACATCCTATGGATACCTAATTTGCTACATAGTATAGAATTAATTAAGGATCATTTCATAATCATTAATTAAACAAGGAAAATTGCTATAAAAATAAGATTAATTATCCAATAAGTAACAATTATGCCCTAAAAAAAACAACAGGACATGGGATGCCTAACACCTTCCCTATGTCGAGATAGCTCTAAACCCCGCATGCAGACCAGAATATTAGGTGACTAGCTGCACCTTAATCTGCTAGTGGCGACTCTCATTCTCATCCCACTCAAGCCTCGTCGCGATGACCCCCGCCTAGTTGGATCTAGGCATCGCGGGTCGGGTCATGATAGTCCCAATTAAGGGGCCTCTAAATATCTCGAGTCAAAACTCTAAAGGGAACTAGGTGAACTATTCACTCATGTAATTAAGAAATTTTAAATAAATGCCAAATAACCTCGAAAAATTATAATTCCTTTACTATTGAATTATTTGGAATTTTTGACATCCAAAGTGTGCGATTTTTCTGTCCATCCGGGCATATCCCAGGCCTTAGTGCCAACTAAAGTCACTATTCACTATATCTCAACATGAAATGATTTATTAGTTTTGCTAAAATTCTTAATTATTTCATTTTGATTAATTTCTAGCCAGTCAAAGTTTTATGACCTATGTTTCCCCTTTAGTTACCTAGTGGGACCCAATTACCTAAAGAGCATTTTCGCCCTTTAGGTTATATTATTTATAGAACTAGGGTTCACGAGCATTACATCCTTCTTCCTCTTCATTGGGTGCACTCACTTTAACTATCGGCATAAGAACATTTGATAAGCCTCAATACTCCTAAATTATGAAATGAATAGATTTAACCACTGTAACACTCTCATATTTCCTAGGAACACCTAAATTGAATCTCTGATGGTATAAAATATGACAACCTTTACTTGGTCCGATCACCAAACCTGATAAAGGAGTGTGCACATAACATGTTATCGAATCTTAACACATACAACATTATTTAAAACTATTTTATCAATCATGATTAAAACATAAAAATGTGAGTTTTTAAGAACTTTTCAAAAGTCGATTTACAATTCAAATTTGAGAATCCTTGTGCCAAAATTTTTTGCAGTACATTGGCTATACCTAGCGCTATCCCAAAATTTAAATAGTAATCTACAAATAAAAAAGCCTTTCTAAAACATTTCTCAACAAATTTTCCATCTTTGTGATCCTTCTAATCACTTGAAATCACACATCAACATAAATCACAATCTCAACCTCATGAAGAGATATCATACAAGTTCAAAACATATGAAAGAGCTTAAATAAGGTTAAAAAACCAAAAAAAACATAATTAAAATTATAGAATAGACAACTTAGGCCTATAACTTAACTATTACAGCATAAGGTTGCTTCTTCTACTATATATATAGTTTATCATTTAGCTATTTACAACATAACTATACCAAAAGCAAAACTTCCTCTCGATAGTCTTAGTATCTTAAGGCTTTAGCTCAAGTGTCATTCTTACCTATGCATCGCAAGTAAAAATGATATGTTAAGTAAATAGCTTAGTGGTGAATTGAATTAACTCATGCACTATAGCCATATCATTATCATGTATTATCATTTTCTTATTTACATAAGCATGCACAAGTTATAATATGTACAATGCAATACTTAAAATGCGTAAGTATAAAGTCATGCTAAACATAGTGTAAGCCAACCGATAACATGGAAAACACATCATGCATACTATAGAGATTATGATATTTTTACTAGGGATGAGAGCAGTTAGTGGAGTTGTGACCTGGGCTCTACACTAGGACCTCTGATCTTCTATACTAGAAAGGTTCAGAATTTAGATCTTATTTATGCCTGAATAATATGCCTTATTTGTAAATTGTAATGTTTATCAATCCCTTTTCAAGTAAGCATACATTATATTTAAAGTATCCATGTCACCTTTCCATGTATAAAAAGTAAATTCCAATATTTAAAAGAAATATGACAGGTGTAATTGTACATCCATAAATGGAGTCATTGATTAGTTGTTATTTAACGTGACGATTACCTATAATTCCATAGGAATTGGCAGTAATTGCCTAACTCCCATCTCTAGGAGATTGGCCTTTATTAAAATACATTTTTTATATGAACTTTGATTAGGGAAAACTTAAAACCATTTTATTTAAGAAAACACCAATTAATTATGTATAAAATCATTTGATGTAAAACCTAAGTAATTGACATATAAAATAGGTTATTTACTACCTATTATAACCCAAAATAAATAAGGAGAAATAATAAGTACAAAACCAAAGAAAGAACTTAAACGGTCCCGCCTATACATCGACTAGTTCGTGTAGACTCTATGAGGCTCCAACATTAGTCCATGCAGACTATTACATAAATGATATTAAATCCATTTAGACATCCACTCTAGTGAGAACGATCACTTGCATACAACTTAAAAGAGAAAAGGTTAATAATACTAGATAAAGAACACATACAAAACCCATAGAGAAGGTGAAAAACATAAGTACATGCGAGGACTAGAAATCAAAGACAATTATTCATACAAACTATGATCCTCATGAGAGGGAGTCCGTGTAGACTATAAAATAGAATAAACATAAAAAAGACTTATATGTTCATGCAGACTATGATCCTTAGAGTTCATGCAGACCTATATTAATTTCAGAATACTAATAACATGCATATTAAGAAACATAATGATCATATGATATTGATATAGTTATAAAGGCATGCTAACATGGTAAATGGAATATGTTAAAACATAATAGATAAGGAAAACATGATATTGTTATCGTACTATGGTCCGTGTAGACTTCATATTATGTATATATTCAAATAATAGGTCTGCATAGACCTCTTATCATATAAACATTCAATTTATAGGTCTGTGAGGACCTCCTATCATTTAAAATAGGTTCGTGCAGACTTAGTTGTTAGTTCCAAAATGTAAGTGCGATTACAATTTTCTATGAATGATTAGAACATTCTTAAACCAATATAAAAGGTTAACCTACTCTTATAATTGTCATAGCATAGAACCACCCCATTTGACAATTAATCATAGGAGATTATCAATTAAACAAACAACTCAAATAAATGAATGAAAATGATGAAAGGAGCCTCAGATCTTACCTTGAAGTTAGCACCAAGCAATAAGGTAATGGTTGGGTTTTAGAAGAATAATTTTAGTGAGGGTTTAGGACTAGTAGAGTGAATCTTGTGTTAATTGTCCTTAATTATCTTTCGTGTATTCCTTTCTTTATTCCTCCTTAGGTCCTCCTCCCACTTTCAATCCCAAAGAGAAGTATCTATATTTTAGGTTTTTTTCTTAGGTTTTTCCCATTTAGAAAGGAATCCTCCTCCTAATAAGATTCTGACTCCTAAATTGAATAGGAGGAATTCTACCTCTAAAAAAGCTTCTTTTGTCAACAAGTCCATGTGGACTTATTCGTACTAGTTTGCATAGACTAAGCTTTAGCACACTGGTTTGTGAGTTTTATGGGTTGAGTTTTGGCCTAGCTTTTATATTTAGTCCACACGAAGATTGTCTAATAGGTCGATGTAGACTTTTTTTTTGAAAGTGTGTGCCATACTTGAGAGTTTATCTCTGGCTATCATCATAGGTCGAAAGTGAGGTATCTACAGTTGCCCCTACTTTAGTGTGTGTTGTGTAATGATAGTGCATATCAAAGGATCTAAGTCAGGAATACTTGCCTTCTTACTTCTTCTACTTAGACCATTGTTGAGTAGGCTTTTGTATGAGCTCTAGATTCGCTTATGAAGCTGAACCTAAAATAACGGATTAGCTTACGAGGCTGAACCTAAAATAGTGGATTGATACTAAAATAGTGGATTGGCTTATGAGGTTGAACCTAAAATAGCAGATTGAACTCTGGGTTGATACAAAAATAGTGAATTGAACTTGGAGTTGTCCCTATAAGAATGAATAAAATATCAATTTAATTATGCAAATGTTATAGTGTGAGCTTAGCTTTTGGGAGGTGTTTTATTAACTTTTCAAAAACTAGGTGGTCAGAAGTTTTGTGCAAATGTAATTGACCAAAGTCTGTATGGACAAAGTAGAGGGAAGCCCGTGCAGACAAAGTGGAAGAAAGTCTATATAGACCTTGCTTAAATGATGTCCGTGCAGACTTAGGATGTGGAAGTCTACGCGGACCTAATGCAATAGAGTCATAATCGTTCATTTTCCCCCTCTTTTATCATTTGTAACCTTTTTAGTTTTTCTTCTCAATTTTTTTCTCTCAACCAAAAAACTCTTCCTAATGGCTTCTCACACTACCAGTGGTTCCCATTTATCCTCCTCTGATGAGAGTGAAGGGACTCTAACAGTCCTCCTCATCCCGATGAGTACAAGGACCTATTCTTCTCCTTCTCCTCTGATAGAAGACATTTCCATTCCAACTCCAGTTAGTTTCATGCCTTCTGCTATCATTAACCATCCTTGAAATATGGCTCCGATGAACGAAGTTGTATTCGATGACCCGATCACTCTTTTGGTGGATTTAATGCATTATGCATGCTTAGAGCTTGACTTATTTCCCTTGTATTCCTCATTATAGTTCTTATTGGATTTTCCTTTCCTTCATTGAGACGTGAAATCTTCTCTAGTTTGGTAGGTCTGTGCGGACCTAGTTTCATAAGGCATAGTCGGTCCATATGGACTTTGTGTTTAGTTGTTCTTTCTAGCGTACCAGTATGTGTTATGTGGTTGTTCTGCATGCGCTAGTTTTAGGAAGTCCGTGTAAACTTGTGGATGACCGTTATATGTCCATGTGAACCTATGCCTACTTATGAATATGGTCTATGTGGACTTATACCTATTTATGAATGTGGTCCATGTAGACTTATGCTTGTTTATTTTTTTTGTTATCCATGCAGACCTATTTTTAAAATGTTAGTCCATGCAGAACTTATTATTTTTTTTCTTTTTTATACATGTCTCAAGTGTGGGGGTACTCTTTCCAAACCTCAGCAATGGTATTTTGCCATGATTGTGCCGATGAAGAATAGGGTCCGATCTATTGGCTTCCAAACATTTTTAGACCATTTTATTGGTGAAGACTTCTATCGTGATTTACAAGCTTTGAGGGAATTGCTGGACAGGTGGATGGACACCACACATACCTTTCATCACCCTTTTAGAGAGGTGACTATAACTCCCTTCGACTGGGCTTTTATCATCGGGGTACCATGCACAGGCCATGCTATTATGTTCAATGCTTGCTAGTGCCATCCTTCGCTAAGGCTATAAGAGGTGAGGGAATTATAGGGTTTCATCCCTCAAGATTATACTAGAAGTATTCATTGTACTGATTTACATGAGAAGTGGGTGGATGAGGCCTCTTCAAGCTAACTAGAGATTGATCAATACACCCGCTATTTCATTCTCTACCTACTAGGTACCACCCTTTTTGCTAATGCAAATGGTATAGTGAGTTGGAGCTTTCTCCCTATCTTAGAGGAAGTTGATAAAATTGGTGGTTAGAACTAGTGTTGCTTATCCCTTTGATAGATGTTTTGGAGCTTAGACATGGCTGTTCAGACCAAGAAGAGCCATTAATTGGTTTAGGGCTTTATGTCAAGCATATTGGTAAATGACTCACCCTAGTTTGTATATATTTCTTCGAAGCCTTTTTGTGATTTTATTGTGTTTTGTTATTTTAGATGTGGGTGTATGAACTTCACTTATTAGCCCTTCTTGTAAACTAGACATGCCGTACCGATATCCAGTGATGGATAGGTAGGTTCGACCATCTTGGGTCCTTGGAATGTGGCTTCATTAATGAAGCATCATCATTACCTCAGCTCTAGGGTTTAGACTGATGTAAATATCTCCTGCACATGAAAGGAAATTTCCTTTTTAGCCATTTAGTCACAACAACTGATACTTACCTATGTAGGCTGACTTGGCTTAGTGGGTTTTTCCTATTGAGGAATTGCCAACTTTCTTATGCTCCATTAGAGAGTTATCCTCCCGTCATATTTTGTTAACCACTCTAGAGGCTTACTTCTAGTTCTTAGAGGAAAGGATAATAAAATGGCATATGGGGCCTGATGTATGCCTTGTTCCTCAGAATCCTCTCGACTCGATGCTATTCGGGAGGTACATAGATGACTTAGAGTTTGTGTAAAGTATGACTGTAGGGATTCTCAGGGCCACATTAGTAGAGGGTGCTATAGAGAGCTACACTTCTTGGGCCTCTACTCATTTGCTTTCTCAGGTCCCCTATATGTTAGGACCTCCTCCGTCTCAGGTGTGTTTCTTAACACTTTTATTCATTTTTGAGGTATTTCCTGACTTATGCATTGCATTGTAGCCCACTACTATTCTTAAGGTTGGCCCATCTTTATAACAAAAATGGCAAAGAACTACCATTAGTTCTCCTAATTCTTAGTTCTCGTGTCCTCCAACACAGAGCGAAGTTCTAGGTTCACCCACTAATTAGACCTCAATGCTTAGTGAGGTCATCGGTGCCTTAAATAACATCCCTAAATTGAGCTACAAGTGTTATGGTATTAATGATGAGCTATCTTTTGCCCATCTTCGTATAGAGGAGAATTGGGCTATTCCTTTTGAGCTGAAAAACACTACTTTGGTAAGGTCATTTAGCTAGCCATTTGTATTGTTTGGATTTTGAAGTGTCACTTATACTTTATGCTTTATTCTTTTGATCAGGTGAAGAAAGCTCTCATGGAGAGGACTGCTCAGGTGGTGGAGGCTTTTTGAAGAGCTATGATTGATGAGACTCGAGTCTTTACTATGAGCAATTTTCTTGCCATGGTTAATTTTATGCAATTATGTATGTCATGTATGTTATACACTGATCCTCCACTCTTTTGCAAGGTGAATTGTCAAGGTAGGTCACTGCCCTTCATGAGGTCTGAAGGAAGGCAAGAGCCTTTAAGGTGGCTAAAAAGCTAGTGATCTCCTCTTATGACAAAGATATGAAGGAAGAAGATGATGTTGGGGAGTAGGATAGGAGGCACCCCCTCTCTCTCTCTCTCTTTTTTTATGTTGGAATTAGAATTGTTCTGCCTTTCTGTTCTTGAACTTTTAAACTTCTGATCTTGTGTACATACAATTTTGATTTTGTTTTGAAGTACATTTGCCCCTCAAATATGTTTATCCATGAAAAAGGTACATGAATGGGTTTTTTTAGCAACCATTGCATTTTCATACTAATCCTAGGTTTGTGTGGGCTTGAGATGATCTAGTCCATGTGGACTTGAAATGCACTAATCTGTGCTAACTCAAGATGATTTTAGTCTAGCCAGACTTAGAATAATTTAGTCTGGGCAGACTTAGGATGCTTTAGTTTGGGCAAACTTTAAACATATCAAGTTGCAAACCAACGTTTGATAATGCTGTAGATGTACTTCCTTGGTCCATATGGACTAGGACATCATCTTCATACATTACAAGGTCCGTGTGACCTCCTCGCATGTTTGGATTCCAATTCCCAGTTTGGAAAGGAATAGTGGGGTTTTGGCTTATAAATATCCCAATCCTTTCCTCTCATGTTAGGCTCCTATTATGTCTTCTTTCAAACAGGACTTGCCCAAGATTTTAGAACTGAAAGCTTCTTAGACTTCCTCTATTCTTACCCACTTTTCTTCCCTTAGATTCTTAAGGAAGGTTTGTATTGACCCTAATTTTCTAAATGCAGTAGTGTGATATTAGGACCCTATTTTTCATGTGTTTGTCTTCGATCATTAAGAGATTACCCTAACTTTGGAAGAGTTTGCTACTATTTTGGACTACAAAATCACTTTAGATACCTCTTTAGCTTGCTTTCTTTTAAGGACCATTATCCTATGGACATTATTTTTGCTTTGGGCTTTTCTCCCATTATGGCTTAAAATATAGTATCAGGTGTGGGTCTAATTTCATTGCAAGCAATTTTAGACCATGCCTATCAGTTTCCTATTAGCTCAGTAGAATGGGTGAAGTATATTTTGCTGTGCATCCTTAGTAATTGGCTTATGGTTACTTCCAAGGATGAGTCCTATAATTTTAAGACTCTTCAACTTTTGGCTAAAACTTGTTCTAGTTGCAATCCTTTTGGTGTTTTCCTGGATGAAACCATTCAAGGTTTAGATGCTCTAAAGAAATGGGATATTAACTTTGTAACTGGGAGTCCACTCCTCTTATAGGTATGTACAAAGAGTCTATCATAGGTTTTTTTCCTAAACTTATTTTCTTATGACCCTAATTTTTGCCTAGTATGCCTGTGAAGGTTTTTACACTAGTAGGTTTGCCTAATTTTTGCTTAGGTGGTCCTTTACAGATTTTCTAACCTAATGACTCGCTTTTTTTATATAGATTTTGTTACAGGAGAAATTGGGGTTACTTGTTCCTCTACCTAAAAGACTTTGGGTGAAATATGCCCCGCATCACTATTGCGAGAGGAGGCTCGTAACGAGGTATGATTCACATGACCAGTAGGCACTATGGCTTGATACTATTATTACGATGTGATGGAGATGTCCTTGATGGAAAATCACCCATTTTTCTCTCTCCTATCATGTCGGCTATGGTCCCTTGTTTAGGTTAAGGTATGCTACCTTCTATATCCCTTTATGAATCCTAAGGTAATTTGGTCTAGTGCAGAGAATACCTTCTGAGCCTTTGGGATTTCAAAGTGGTCCTTTGACATGTCACTTCTTATACTCCTTCCCTGACTTGTGGTAACAACGTTCCATCCTAAGGAATGTGCCTAATTATACAAATGATGGCATTAGTGCTAATGAATATTACAACAAATGGATTTTGAGTGACTTTAAAGACAATAGGACATTAGTGTTGAAAAGAAAAAAATGAAGATAATACTTTTGATTTTGAAAAGCGATAATGCATGTAGAATTTGATTACTTGTATGACTTTTATCTTAATGGAAATTTGCAAATCAATGATCATGACTAAAGCATTCTTGTTATTAAGTGTATTTGAAATTAAGCCTCCTAACTTTTGCTTGAAGTGCCTTATTGGGTTTTCACCTCATCGGGGAGTCTGAATTTTTGCCTAAATTGCCCTATTCGGGTTTTCAACTTAGCAGACTTTTTTTAATAGAAATACTTTTTCAATCAGTCCATGTTGATGGGCTCTAAGAATTCATTGCCTTCTAGATTTGAGATTTTGATGCCTCCATGCTTGAGTACTTTCTTGACCAAATACAGACCTTTCCAATTAGGTTTGAATTTTTCCCTAGGCTTTGATAATAAAGGTCTGATTTGTTTAAGTACCAAGTTCCCTTCTTGTATAGATCTAAGCTTGACTTTGTTGTTGTAAGCTCTAGCAATTCTTTTATGATACAATTGCATATGATAGAAAGCTTTAAGTTATCTTTCATCAATTAACACCAACTGCTCATATCTACTTCTAGCCCATTCTGCTTGAGGTACATTTGCTTCTAACACCACCCTCAATGAAGGTACTTCATTCTCTATTGGTAGTACTGCTTCCATGCCGTGTACTAGTGAGTAAGGTGTAGCCTAGGTAGATGTTCTAACAGTCATCCTATATCCCCACAATGCAAAGGGTAACATATCTACCCAATCTTTATAGGTAATAGTTATCTTTTGTAGAATTTTCTTGATGTTTTTATTGGCTGCCTCTACTGCACTGTTAGCTTGAGGTCGATATAGAGAAGACTTGTGATGTTGGATCTTGTATTTTTGCAAAAGTTGCTTGGTCTCTCCCTAAAACTGCACCTCATTATCTAAGATGACCTATTGTGGCAATCCATATCAGCAAATGATATTTCTTTCAATAAATTTCACCATTTGTCTTGCCCCTAATTTATTGAAAGACTCAGCTCAAAACCATTTTGTGAAGTAATTGACTGTTACTACTATAAACTTATGCCCTCTAGTAGCTGACGGCCTTATTTCCCTAATTATCTTAATTCTCCATGTTGAAAATGGCAAAGGAGATGACAAACTAGTCAGGTCATTAGGTGGTAGATGGCTCAAATTCCTATATATCTAGCCCTTGTGACATCTTTTGACAAAATCACAGCAGTTTGTTTTCATGGTTAGCCAGTAATAGCCTAATCTCATGATCTTCTTTGCCAGGTTTCTCCTATTCATGTAAGGACCACAGACCCCTTCATACACCTCCTCGAGTACCTTTCGAGCTTTTGATTTGTCTATGTATCTTAGTTGAATTCCATCCACCTACCTTTTGTATAACATGTCTTCAAATGAAACAAATTGAGTGGTTAACTTCTGGAGAGCCTTCTTGTCTTTCTTGATTGTACTCTTTGGGTACTGTCTGGTTTCTAGGTAGGTTTGGATATCATAGTACCATGAAAGGTCTTGGTGGGATTGTTCGGTGGTGGTATTGACTGTACCAGACTAAGTAAGGAATCTTATCTTACTAAAATACATTAGCCTAGGTAGGTCCCTTTTGGTAAGGTTTGACATAGACATTAAGGTAGCGCTAAGGCATCGGCTACTTAGTTTTGTTCTCTAGGGATATGGTGAAAGGTGTAGTGATTAAACCCTTTAGTAAGGTCTGTGAGTATCTTGACATACTTGCTTAGGTTTTCATCCTTGACTTCCCAATCACCTTTTACTTGTTGGATGACCAACATCGAGTCTCTATAGACATCAACCACTTTTACCCCCATTTAGTATAGAGTTTCGAGGCCATACACATATGCCTCATATTCAACCATATTTTTAGTAACTGGAAACTCTAATTTTCTTGCCAGGAATATCTATTCACCTTCCAAGCTAATAACCAATCCCCCAGCACTTGATCATTTTTGGTTAATCGACCCATCAAAAAATATCTTCTGTCTTTCCTGGGATATTGCCCCTAAGTGTCTGTCTGGAAATTCATACTCTTCTTATTTTTCCTCAATTGGGTGTTGGGCTAAGAATTTAGCCTTAACTCAGCCTTTAATAGTCTTCCTAGTGATGTAGGAGATATCAAACTCTTGAAAGAGAAAAATCCATCATCCCATCTTACCTACTAAGGAGGGTGCAGTTCATAAATACCTAAGAGGGTCATGCTTCACTACTACCTCTACCTTGTAGGATTAAAAGTAGTGACACAACTTTTTAGAGGCCCAGATTACTCCAAAACATATCTTTTCCACCTCCATGTATTTTTGTTCGTAGGGTTGCAATTTCTTGCTTAAGTAATAAACTGTATTCTCTATTATGACTTCATTTACCTATGCGATTAATGCTCCTATCGAAGATCCTTCCATTGCTAGATATAGGATCAGGGGTTTTCCTAGTTTTAGAGGTTTTAAAATTAGAGGTTTGGTTAAATACCGTTTGATGGATTGGAAGGCTTTCTCACAATTATCATTCCACTCCTTTGGCTACCCTTTACATAACAAATTAAATATAAGTTCACAAACTAAGGTGAGTTTAGATATGAGCCTGTTGATGTATTGTATTTTACCTTGGAACCCCTGACCTCTTTTTTTAATTGTGGGGTAGGCATGTCCTGAATTGCTTTCACCTTGTCAAGATCTACTTCAATTCCATTTTTACTCACTATAAATCCCAACAACTTTCTTAATGTGACTCCAAATATGCACTTCTTAGGGTTGAGCCTCATGTTGAATTAGTCAAACCTTTGGAAGAACTTTTCCAATGCTTCGAAGTGTTATTCCCTCTCAGTAGATTTTACCATCATATCATCTATGTATACTTTAACTTTTTTATGTATCATGTTATGGAATAGTTTAGTGGCCATCCATTGATAAGTAGCTCCTATGTTCTATAGCCAAAAGGCATTACCTTGTAGCAATATGTGCCCCATTCTATTATAAAGGCAGTTTTGCATTTGTCTATTACCTCCATTAAAATCTACTTGTATTCGAAGAACCCATCAACAAATGAGTACATAACTTCTATTACTGCATTATCTACCAATACATCTATGTGGGGCAAGGGAAAATTATCCTTTGGACATGCCTTGTTTAGGTCTCAGTAGTCTATGCACATCCTGACCGTTTCATCTTTCTTAGGCACTAGGACTATATTGGCGAGCCAAGTGGGGAAAACTATTTCTTTGATGAATTTCACTTCAAGCTACTTGACTACCTCCTCTTTTACCTTTTCTACCCATTCAGGTCTCATTCTTCTGAGCTATTGTTGAACTGGCATAGTGTGATCATATGTTGGGATGGTGTGTTCTATAATTTCTCAATTAATACCTAGCATATTATCATAATTCTAAGTGAAAATTCTTTCGTATTTCTTTAATAATCTTTTGAATTTTTCTCTTTCTTCGACAGTAGTATCATAGGCAATTAATACATTTTTGGTTGTTCATTAGTGCCAAGATTAAATGGATTAATTTTAATAC
>CANXYI012169025.1:0-19908 GCA_948208565.1 Hura crepitans | reverse complement strand
TTACATATCCAAAGCTTGCATACATGTTCTACCTAACTCTCACCTAACTACATGGATGACCAAACTGTACAATAATTACTTCCAATGTCTTCACTTGTATCCTCTAAACCACTATTGTCACACTTTACAAGGTAAATTCCCGCTGTTGTGTACCTATACACCAGAATAGGTATATTAAGTATATGAGATACTTAGTTGTGAACTTAAAGCAATTTAATCATGGCATTTATATCATTAACTTACCTGTATAGTTTAAGAATGATTTTAGTTCATTAAATAACTTAACTATTCACTAGGGTGCCAAATTACTAAAATACCCCTAACGTATTTATCTAGTCTAAAAATAGCATTTTCGACTCAAATAAATCATTTAAAACAAGTATTACTATTTTTAACAAGCATACTTTTAAAAAATTACTTTAAATTTTCTTATACATGGAAAATGACTAAAATACCTTTTGATTGTATTTTTACTACTTTATGAGAAAAAGTCATTCACATCTTCTTAACTTTATCTTCCTAAGGTATTCATATGTCCTGAGATAGTCTACATGACTCATATAAATAAATAAATAAATATATATATATATGTATGTATGTATATATGTACTTTCACTAATTCTACAGATTTCTTCCTCAGTTCCTTGACTTCTCTGGCCAATAAATGCACTGGTTCTTCTTCATAAGTTAAGTTCGATTATACTTGCACTTCTTCTTTAGATATGATATGTGAATGATCATATCGATACCACCTCAACATGGAGATGTGGAACACATCATGTATTTGCTACAACTCTAGTGGCAATACTAGTTGATATGCCATTGGTCCCACATGCTCTATAATCTCATATGGACCAAAAAACCTTATGCTCAATTTCCCTTTCTTGCCAAATCCAAGAATCTTCTTCCATGGTGATACTTTTAAAAACACTCTATCACTAACTTCATATTCAATGTCTCTTCTCTTCAAATCGGCATACAACTTATGTCGATCAATGGCAATTTTCAACCTGTCTCTTATAACTCTGACCTTTTCTTTTACATCTTTAACTAAATATAGTTTCATAAGTTTACTCTTACCAATTTCACTCTAACAAAGTGGAGTTCTACACCATTTTCCATGTAATACGTCATACGGTGCAATGCCTAAACTAGCCTAATAGCTGTTGTTATAAGCAAATTCAGCTAGTGATAGACCGTGATCCCAATTTCCCTTAAATTCAATCACACAACTATGTAGCATGTCCTTTAGTATTTGTATCACTCATTCTGACTATCCATCTGTCTATAAATGGAAAGCTGTACTGAAGGCTAACAAAGAACCTAAAGAATCTTACAACTTCTTCCAAAATCTAGAAGTAAAATATGCATCCTAATATGATATTATAGTCATTGGCACTCCATGTGACCTTACAATTTCATCTACATACAGTTATGCCAATTTATCTAATGAATAGTCAATCTTGACTGAAATGAAATGAGCTATCTTGGTTAATCTGTCTATTATCACCCATATGGCATCACACTTTCTTCTTGTCATTAGCAATCCCATGACAAATTCTTTAGCAATTTTCTCTTATTTCCACTCTGGTGTTGCTATGGGATGTACAATCTGAAGGGTACTTAATGTTCAGCTTTTACTTGCTAACATACCAAACATCTGGCCACGTATTCTGCCACACCTTACTTCATTCTTAACCACAAGTACTGAGGTTTCAAGTTAAGATACATCTTCATACTCCCTAGGTGCATAGCATATGGAGCTTTATGTGCTTCTCTCAATATCTGCCTCCTCAATTCAATAGTCTTAAGTACACACAATCTATCCTGATAATAAAGGCATTCATCTTTCTTAAGCTCAAATTTAGTGGTCTTCCCCTCTTTAACCTTACATATCAATTACATAAATTACTCATCTTGTTGCTATGCTTCTTTCATTTGTTGCTTCAAGTCAAGTTTTACTTGTAACTCTATAAAAATCACATCATCTTAAGTATTTTCCACTCGAGCATTCATAAATTTCATTACAACAATGAACTTTCAACTTAAGGCATCCACAACTACATTTACTTTTCTTAGATGGTATTCAATCAAATAGTCATAATCCTTAATCAACTCCATCTAACATCATTGCCTTAAATTTAACTCTTTCTGTATGGGGAGGTATTTCAAACTCTTATGATCGGTGTAAATGTAACACCTCTCACCATACAAATAATGCCTTTACAATATCAATGCAAACATAATGGCAGCCAATTCCAAATCATGCATTGAGTAGTTTTGTTCATGTGGCTTCAATTGCCTTGAAGCATAAGCTATCACTTTTCCCTATTGCATCAACACACATCTAAGCCTATTGTGTAAAGCATCGCTATAAATCACAAAATATTTTCCTTGCTTAGGTTGCATGAGGATCGGCACTTCAATCAATATTGCCTTTAACCTATCAAAACTCACCTGGCATTTGTCATCCTAGATAAATTTCACATCCTTTCGTAACAATCTAGTGAGTGGAGTGGCAATCATTGAAAAGCCCTTCACAAATCTCTTGTAATATCTAGCCAATCCTAGGAAACTATGGATCTTAGTCACATTCCTAAGACGCTTCCATTCAACAACTGGTTTCACTTTACTTGGATCAACTCTAATTCCATCTGCTGATGCAATATGGCCTAAAAAGGCTACTTCAGTCAACTAAAACTCACACTTGCATAACTTTGCATATAACTACTTCTCTCTTAATATATGTAATACAATTCTCAGATGTTGCTCATGTTCTTCACAACTTTTAAAATACACTAGAATGCTAGTAATGAAGATCATAATAAATTGGTCTAAGTAAGACCTAAAAATTCTATTAATGAGATCCATGAAAGCTACAGGGACATTAATGAGCCCAAATGGTATCACTAAGAACTCATAATGCCTATATCTATTTCTAAAAGTAGTTCTTGGGATGTTGGATTCTTTAACCCTCAACTGATGATATCTTAATGTCAAATCAATCTTTGAGAACACACTAGCACCTTTGAGCTAATCGAATATATCTATAACACCTCCTACTAGATTTTTAAAGAAACCTAATAAGTGATAAACTTCCCATAAGTCACCTATCTTGAAATTTCCCTAGGCCTACACTCCTTAACATTTATGGGATATTTATTAGTTGGATAATTATTACTTGACGGTTCAGTTTAGCACTTAGACATTTCTATTTAGTGTACATCAGGTCCAAAAGCTCACTTTTCTACCTTTAATAAATCTATAGAGATCTAGGCAGCGTGATAACTACCCGGGTGACATTCTGAAAATTTTTCACCTATTAAAAACATTTCTATAGAAACTTTAGCACTTTTACTATCACCTTCTGGACCCTTTTAGTCCTCCATTATCATCAACATATATATCACAAACATACCATCATCACACAAGCGTCAAGCTCACAACATCAACTAAGACAAAGATTATAACCATTCAACAGGTTAGTTTACCTACATCACATATACAACTTATTATTATAGACACCTGCAACTTCTAAGCTTGTTGGACTCATAATCTACAGTATTTATGTGAGTGCCTACTAAAACTATTAAAAATACAACATGTCATACCCTTCAATGCCTCTGCTATTGCATTAT
The DNA here is from genome assembly GCA_948208565.1 of Hura crepitans. NCBI lineage: Eukaryota > Viridiplantae > Streptophyta > Magnoliopsida > Malpighiales > Euphorbiaceae > Hura > Hura crepitans. Next base: position 16,270 of record CANXYI012169025.1, on the reverse strand, counting down.
AAAATACTTGAGGCTGGGCCATTACTTACTGTTACCCGCACACCAAAACACTAGTATGATGAGTATAAAATTTAGTGGTGAATTTAATGCACTAATAATATGTCACATGTAGACACTCAGATGAAATGACATGACACAAATGTATAAATTTAGTATATAATATTCATGTTACAAAAATAAGAATATTGTATTCCTCAATCTGATCAGGTAATTATTTATTCTTTATATTATTCTAAAATGTCTTTCATGCATTCCTTGTTAATTTTTATCATCAGATAAAATATTTAATTTATTAAATAGACCTGATGAGGTAGATTACACTTTAAGACACTAAACTTAGAAGGAATATAAATTGTGTTGTGGCCTACATTCTAGACCCCGACTGCTACACCGGCTCGATTTGATAGTAGGGATCAGTTCATAGGAACCTCCTAAATCAAGCAATGGATGCTAGGGATCAGCCCATAAACCTCCTAAATCTAATAAACATCAATAAATATCTTAAATATGGATTCTAAGGATCAGTTTGTAGACCTCCCAAATCCAATTATCATCAATCAATCATCCCAATATGGGCACTAGGGATTAATTGGTAGACCTCCCAAACTAATAATCAATAATAAATTTCTAGCAGCTACTGATGCCTAAGTTGACTGGTCAACACATCTAGTGGGTATCTGATGAATAGGCCTTGTGTCTTTATTTTATCTTTATTTACTTACTGATCATGATTTTATAATATTTATATTTCATTTACAATTAGTCATTAATTTTAATCAACAGTCAAATTTTAACCCAGACAATTATAGGTCTATTTTGGTTTTACCGGACAATTACAGGTCATTCTTAGAATACAGTTTTAGGTCTTTTTACTAGACATTTATAAGTCAAATTTTATTCCACATCATGTCACAAATTTATGTCTAACCACATGTATTTTAAGTAACATTCATGAGCCATTTCTTAAATGGTCTATTTAACCAGACAGTTGTAAGTTATTTTCCCAAATTCATACACAAGTATAGGTTCGTAGCTCTAATTCACTAGGTATCTTTTCATGCCAAATCACTTGCCATTAAAGGCCATTTATCATGCAATGTCATCAATCTCATAATGCCAATAACATTGGCCTAAATTGCCATTCCAAATTGTCATGCACATATGGTTCAAATGCCATTCAAGTTTGTACTAGTTTTAGGTCACTTTTGCCTATACTTTCTAAGTCCACTTTCAAGCCACTTTAGGTACCAATTCTTAATAACACTTTCCATACTAAACTTACCATTTTACAAGCCATATTTCCATACATGTTTTCACATACTTCATGCCAATTTCATGCCATACATTACATGCTCATGATATAATGCTAACCAAACACACTACCTACCATAACATGCCATACTTACCATGCTACCCCAAGGCACACCTCTCGGCCAAACATGGTTAATAGCCATTTTAATGCATTTTTCTATAGATTATCATGTATACATATCCTATATCACTATGCTAGCATATATATACATGCATACACCTTATATCATGCATGATATGCCATTATACAACCATTACATGCCTCAACCACACATGCCATGCTATGTCACATAACTATTCCTATATTTTCTTATCAATTCTAACCTACACACATTATCCACATGCCAACCATGCTAGTTTCAATCAACTACACCATTCATACACATATTATACATGATTCACATACCAAGGTCCTTCAATGAACCTCTCGGCCACACCACCCATTATCCAAAACCATGGCTTTTTCCACCATATGCATACACATATCATAAAATCCCATAACATACATTTCATTTATCATCACATACACTAACATTACATGCCATAACACATCATACACACACATAGACCCTTTTAACCAAACTGAGGCCATACCTTAGCCACCATTCTTTCTACCAAACCATCCCCTAAATCATTCATTTATTATGGAATTAATATTAATGAAGGCTTAATTCACTATTACATATACACTAACTATTGAAACTATGAATTCCATACAAGGTTTCCCACATAAATCATGCATGAATTGAACATGGCATGCCTCAAATACACTAAATTCACATACTTTATCATGTTGGAAGCTTTTTCTACACCTTAATACCTTTACTTCCCTTGTTGAACCTTATTCCTCTTTACACCTACATACCCATGGACAAAGCTTAGAAAAATCACTAAAAATCCCACAAGTATCCATTTGCAATTCTATGAATATGAGGTGTCTTAAAATGATGAAATCCTCTAAGAAATAAAATAAAAAGAGAAGAAAAACATTTATACACAAAGTTGATTCTTTAAGTTCTTGTTTATATACACTTAGGCTACTTTGAATTTTCTTGAATTCTATGGTTAACTATGGCCTCAAAAACCTTTAAAGACCAATTCCCTAATTATCAAAGGAATTTTTAGTCATAATTTGGTGTGAAATAAACTTGAAAACCTATAAAAATAGAGGGGAGAAAGAAGGAGTGTTGTCTAGTGAGGGGGAAGAAAGAAGGAAGAAAATGGTGGAGGGGTGAATGGGCTTTGCCAAGTGGGTACTTAGGTGGCATAAGGGGGTATTTATAGTGGGCATGGATAGCTCAACTAGTGACACGTGTCACCTGAGCTTTTCGAAAATGCTTTGTTTTTGCTGAAACTTTAGGAAATTTTAAAAATTCACTCGGACCTTTAAAAATCATTGCATTTATTTTAAAAATCCTCTATTAAGCTTATTTATACTCTCTTAAAATGTCACAGTCAAATTCCCTTAGTAGGATAGTTTACTAACTTCCTCAGTTTATGTGTAAACCTCAAAATTTAAGAAAATTAGTAAACGACCTTAGAATTTAAAAATTCCTTCAACAATGGTCTCAAGGGAATTTTTAACCATCAGGGTACTACATTTTCAGGTCCGTTCAGGAACATCCCGGGTTACTCCTGGCTTAAGTCCATTTGAAACTTTAACCCACTAGAATTTTGCTTAAAATAATTTATTGGTTCTACTCAATCTTTAAATTAGGTTATTTTCATCCTTTTTATAGCTAGATAAAGTTTCATGACTAGTACAACCTGCCTCGATCCTTGTCAAGGTGACTCGGTACCTTAGGCACACTTTTTAAGCCTCAGTGGTGCTATTCACGGAGCATCAAATTGTAGCCATTATAAGATCATTGATCCTAGGTAGTGGATACTTGTTCTTAACTGTTACGTTATTCAACTACCTATAGTCGATACACAATCGTAGTGAACCATTTTTCTTCTTCACAAATAGCATGAATGGTCTCCAAGGAAAAACACTCAGCCTAAAAACATTTCTTATAACTGCAAGTTTAGCTCTTTCAATTTTGCAGGTGCCATTCAATATAGTGTAATAGACACTAGAGCAGTACCAAGATACACCCTAATCTCAAATTCAAGTTCACATGGTGGTGGCAATCCTAGAAGTTCATTAGGAAAAACATTAGGAAAATTCGATGCCATAGGTATCTGATCAAGACTCATAGTAGGATTATTGGTATCAATAACATAAGCCAAATATGCTTCACATCCCTTTTGGATCAGTCACCTTGCTATTATGGCTAAAATGAGATTAGAAGAAGAATCTCGCTCATCAAAGACTACCATATCACTTCCCTCAGTTGTCTTAAGGGTAAGTTTCTTCCATTCATAATCAACCATTGCTTGATGGTTAAACAACCAATCCATTCCTAAGATAACATCAAACTCATGAAAAAGAAGTTCAATAAGATTAGTTGGAAATACTTAATCTTGGATCATTAGAAGATAGTACCTATATACTCAGTTCACTGTCACACTCTGTCTGACCGGATTGCTAACTGGATATCTATATCTATAGGTTTAGGCTCTAACCCTTTATCTAATGTTTGAATAGTACAAATGTACAAATATGTAAATCTTCGATTTATAAATACAATATAGGTGTATCAAGGAAATAGAATGTATCGATAATCACATTAGATATCGCAGGTTCCCTGTGAGCTCAGATAGCATACTGATGAGCTAGAGCTCATGTCTCTATCCTTGCCCTTTGACTATTGCCTAGCTTATCATTCTTATTCTCTCTCTACCCTCTACTAGGTGCTAAAGATAAGGCTTGTACATTAGCTGGCTTTTATGGGCAATTTCTCTAATAATGTACTTTGGAACAACATGTAAAGCAATCTTCTCACTTCAATAACTAACACTATCCCCAATTCTTCTTATTACATGTCTCACATACTAGGGGTGCCTTTCTTGTAATAGACATTAGAGCATTAGAGGATTGCTTAGAAGGTCGAGGCCTAAATTGTGAAGCCTGGCCTTGCCTCTGAGTTTGGCCTTATCTCTATAACTGGCCCTATCTCTGTGATTGTTGTATAACCTAAGCATCTTTCTACTTCTTGCCCCATTAGGTGCTAAGCTAACTTGTCTAGCAAAAAAAAAGTCACTTCCTCTAATACAACTCTCTCTTCTCTTTCATCATTTCTTCCATTGTGTATGATGTAGATAACAATGCAAAAAAATCTCTGATCTTGGGATTAGCTATATATATTCTCAGCTCCTCATTAAGACCCTTTACAAATTTCTCACAATAAGCCTCCTTAATAGGTAAAAACTTTTCTTCATACCTACTTAGTCAAGCAAAGTCATTTTCATACTTGGACACTGACTTCTATCCCAATTTTATATGCATAAATTCTTACCTCTTCCTATCTAAATAGGTCTCTGAAATATATCTCTTTTGGAATTCTTCGAGGAAAAAGTCCCAAGTAAGACCAGTTACAACCTTTCTCTTTCGAGTAGTCTCCCACCAATGAAAAGCTTTTACCTACAGAAGTGAAGTAGCACACTTTAAATTCTCTTCTAGTGTACACTTCAACTGATTTAATATCTTGCTAGACCTTTATAGCCAGTACTTAGCTTTTATAGCTTCATCATCTGTTATTCCCTTAAAATCCAGAGCCCTTATCTTTTTCAATCTTTCTAGATATGTCTTCTATTAGGCTACTAGTGGTAGTGCTAAACCTAGTGGTGGTAGAGCTGGTAGAAGTGGTGTTGGAGCAACAGTAGATGTATACCTTAACAATTCAACAATCTGCTATAATAATGTTAGTAAAGCCTATGCTTGTGCTTGTGGTTAAGCTCAAGGCTGATACACTACATCATTTAGCACCCGTATGGCTACACTTACATCTGCTCCTTGAACTGTGGTCAGAACATGACTTACTACTTCGTCCTTTCTCTCTGGTGGAGTTGATTCACTTATCATTTTTTTACTATAAAAGAACACACAATAAGCCTCATATAATGTAGCTTTAATAGGGTACACACTTTAGACCAAAATTCTCATGTATACTATGCCTAGGAACACTTAAACCATGCTTTGATACCACTAACTATAACATCCTTACCCAATTCCTGAAGAAAACCCAATAAGGATGCCAATTCCCTTATGGTTACCTATCTTATTATTTCATTAGGCCTCATTCATTAAACACTTATTGATCCAATTATTATTATCATATCTTTCAGTTATTTTTCTATCATTTTAATATATTATTTTTATTTTAACTATAAAACTCAGTTAAAAGCTTAAACTGTGTCTGAAAACCAATTTTCAAAAAATTGGTCAGCATAATGGCTACCTGGGTTAAAAACCAAAAATTTTCCTACATAAAAATACACTTCTAGAATATCATACAACAACCACCCTTAATATAGACCCATCTGGTCCTCAAACTCCTCTATTCTCAACATTTATATCACAACAAGTCACAAGGCCTTAGACCCACAATAAGCAATAATTATCAGACAATAGCAGTTATATATACATATACAGACATACAACTAGTTTTACTCTTGAGTTAACATTCATGAACTATAAGTTATTACAACATTTTCATCTATACAATTCTAATCCCTATACCCTTTAATAGCTATACATGAGTACATAACCTATTTAGAGACAAAACAAATAGAGATTTGTACCCCTAAAGCTCTAGTTAGCTACATAGAGCCTATAACTACACAACTACTCCATATCTTCTACTTACACATCGTAATACTAATATGCTGAGTTAAACTCATCGATGAATTTGATAAGATAAATTCATATACACACTTAAGCATAAATGGACATATAGTCATAGAACATGCAACAATACAAACTATTCAAACAATCACCATTTCATTTTCACAATCATATTATTGTTCATAAAATTGTATTGTCTCTTTTATGCATTACTTTCATAATATGGCACATACCGAAAGACTACACCTAAAAACACTGGATAATGAAATGAAAATAGTGCAATGGCCTAAATTTTAGACCTCGGTAGGTACACCTACCCACAGCCCCCGATAGTAGGTATCAACTCCATAGAACCTTTCAATATCAATGCAATAAGGATCAGTCCAGTAAGGATGTAATGCTCATGAAACCCCATTTCATAAATAGTACTTTTGAGCCATGAATAGTGTTTTTAGAAGGCCGAGGCACTATACAATGGCTAGGAAGGGCAAGTACTACTCATAAAACTTTAATGAGCTAAAAAATGATAAAAATGAAATAATTAAAAGATTTAGCAGAACTAATAAATCATAATAGGCAGTAAATAATTGAATAGTGACATAAAATGGGTTTATGGCAAGATTGGTCTGGGATGTGCTTGGATAGACCTAAAATAGCACACCTTAAAGGTAAAAAATTCCAATGAGTCCATTGGAGAAAGAATTTTAATATTCGAAGGTCATTTACTATTTATTCAGAATTTTTAGATTTTGTGAGTGAATAGTGACTCGAGCAAATTACGGAATTTTGACCCAAAATTTTATGAGTCCCTTAATGGGATTAATGATGAATTTTGACACTAAGAACATTATTTTTAGAGGCATAGAAATAGAGATCTCTCATATGGTGAATAATGATACTTTTCAAGTGTAAGTTGAGAAATCTCAATTTTTTATTTTAGTTATGAAAATTAAAGGTTATTTTAAGACTTTAGGTGTAATTAGAATAAAGTTTAGAGTTAAAATGGATTTTTGAGAATTTTTCTAAATTCTAGTAATGTGTAAGTTAGAAAAGAGAGGGAGAAAAAGAAACAAGGCTAGAAGGAGCCTTAAAATTAGTGAATTGTCTTCATAGAGGTATGTCAATTTGAATTAAAAACATATGCATGAGTAATGTATGAATTTTGCTATGTAAACTTATATGGAATTATGAGAATGATTTGAAAATGTATGTATTTGCATGGTATAATTGATGTATTTAGTGTAAAAATGTGTAGGAATGATAGAAATGTGAATGAATAATGAGAATGGAATGTGTATAATGATGGTTGAGGAAAGGCTAAATGATGTATGTATATTATAGGTGAGAATGGTGCATGTTTATGTAACTAAATGAATGATATAATGATCAATGTAATGTACGTGTTTGAATAATGAAGGAAATGGTAAGAAAAGGCTTGGAATGAATATGGTTGATGTATGTTCTAGTGTGGCCAAAATATGTATTATGAATGTCTGTATGTGAAATTGCTATTAATATGTTTGAGATTAAGATATGATATGTTAATATATATTATGTGTATGTGCATGTAAAGCACAAATTTATGGTAAATTGATTAAAAATGAATATATAAAGTATGGAGCATAAAGTGGTCGAAAGGTGTGCATTAAGTGTATGCATGTGTATTGATAATATATGTATGAAATGGTAGCAAAATGGCATGACATGAATATGTAGGTTATAGAACCTAATATGCCCAAGATATGTGATGTGTTTACATAGATGTAAAATAACCATTTAGATACATAAATAGCTTCATATTGTAAGGAAAATGAGAACTAAAAAGGCATAAAAAGAATGTGAATGAAAATAAATGAAAATGACTATTAGACATAAAAAGTGTGTCATGAGAATTAAGGCATATGGTATGTGTAATGAGATCTAGAAAATGTGACTAATGATGATTATGAAATAAATAAGGAAATATGATGAAAACTTGGCAGGAACCAAAGGAAATTACCATAACCAGTGATTTTGTAAATCACTTAGAAAGAAGAATAATGAAAAAAAATAACAAAAAATGAGTTTAAATAATGGAAAATGACCTAAACCTGAATGAAAAATAAAAATAGACATAAGGCCTGTATAGTTAGACACCCATTAGATGGATTGACTAGTCAATAATTATAAAGCAGCTGCTAGGTTTGATCATTTAGATCAATACCAATTTTATCATGACTATGGGTAGGTGCAGCCATTATGGTTCATATGGAGCCATTGTATAATATTTTTACGGGCTGCTGTAGTAATGTTTTAGTTTTTAGAGCCACTACACAACTATCATGGGCAGGTGTAGTCACGTTTTGGGTCATAAAACCACTGTGCATCATGATGTAGGTGTAGTTATAGTAAAGGTCCAAAATGTAGACCACTGTACAACTAGGATTCTGATATCCAATGTACTTAGATGTAGTCTATCACTATAGGCCTATTAATTAAAAATAAATAGGATGTTGTAAATACTAAAAGTGAATGAAAATAAAGCATAACAATAATGAATATGTATGAAATGACCATAAATGATTTGTGAGAATGCAATTTATGATGTAATGCATGATATTACTATAATTGGCTATTAAATAATATGAAATTGTTAAAAATTGTCTGATGAATAGTAATGAATTGCTAGGAATGACTGAAATTGCATGAAAGTATGTGTGAGTGTGAGGCATACATGTGTTTTATTCAAAATTCACCACTGAGTTATACTAAGCGTATTAGTGTTCCAATGTGTAGGTAAAAGCTAGGAAAGTACCGGAAGTCAAAAGCCTCTATAGCTGAAGAACAGAGTTTTTGGGGTGCTATTTCTTGTCTTTTGTTTGTAAAGTTAGAATGTGTACTTATGTAATAGATGATTGTGAGGTTTTGGGGATGTATAAGGAATTATATATATAATGTCTATAAAAATGTGAATGATGAATTAAAATGACTTTATCTGTAATATGTATATAAATTGTTGAATTATCTAAATTTCTTGGACAATGATGGGTTTAAGACCCTATAGTTGTAAGTGTTGATTTAATATGTTAACTATACAAGTATGATTGTGTATTTTGATGAGTTTAGAGGCCTAGAAAGGTTTAGAAGATGAGGAATGATGTATGAAATATATTGAAGTGTCTTTTTATGACAGGAAAATTTTTGGTTTTTAACTCGGACAACCATTATGCTGTCCAATTTTCTCTAAAAACAATTTCTAATGGATTAAATGGTTTTCATAGTGTAATATGACTATTATGAATTAAAATAATAAAATGATGGAAAAATGTCAGACATAAATATGACAATAGAATAAATTAATAGAAGTTAAACAAATAACCCTTAGAGAAATCTGAGGATGGGTGACCTTAAGGGAAGTTCACTCTCCTATCAGGTTTCTTCAAAAATTAGGGTAAGGGTGTGATAGTTTTTGGTATCAGAACCTAAGTTTAGGCATTCCTAGGTAGGTAATGCATAAGTACATGTGTCTAGAGAGTCTGTACCCCATGTCAGCTATGATTTTAGAGGCTTATAGTGTTTTCTCTTATAGATACGATGAGTGAATTTACTCTACCAAATCAAAGGAATGAGGCAGTAAGCTTTGCTCCTATGATAGTTGAAGGGCCAAAAGCTAGTGTTAGTACACCTATATTGAGTGATGTTGCTCGGCTAGCATAGGCATAAGGATAGATGCCACCGATTATGTTGCAACAAATTATGGATCTATTGAGACAGACAATAGCAGCAATTGCTTAGCCACCTCTACCACCACTAGCTCTAGTACCACCACCTATAGCTCTTTAGAAGACATACTTAGAGAGGCTAAAGAAAAAATAGGCCATAGATTTTGAGGGAACAACTAAGGGTGATGCTAAGAAAGTTGAGTTGTGGCTAGAGAAGATGATCATGATACTACAATAGCTGAAGTATACACCAGTAGAGAATTTGAAGTGTGCTACTTATTTGCTACAAGCTAAAGCTCACTATTGGTAGTAGACAATAACGAAGAGAAAAGCAGCTGGAGACTTGACATAGGACTACTTTCTTCAAGAGTTCCATAAGAGGTATATTACAAAGACATACTTAGACAAGAAAAGGTAGGAATTTATAGACCTCAAGTACGGTAAAAAAGACGGTTTCTGAATATGGGAAAAAATTCTCTCAGTTGAGTAGGTATGAAAAGGAATATCTACCTACAGAAAAAGCCAAATGTAAAAAGTTTGAGAAACATTTGAATGTGGAACTCAAAATATAAATTTCAAGCCTAAAGATTAGAGACTTTTCCATGCTAGTATCTACAGCCTATGTCATCAAAGAAATGATGAATAAGAAAAAAAAATATTTCAAAAGAAGATAGCATTCTCAGCTGGACAAGCCAGTTCTATAGCTAAGGGTAAAAGGGAGAAAGATAATTAGGCTAACCAACATTCACAAAGAGTAGGCTAGTCACAAAGACAAGGCTAGAGTTAGAGGTAAGGTCTGGGTTTGCATAATAAACCATAACCTTCTGAGCAAGCTTTTATTGCACTCAGATCTACAGCTAGAAATCCACCTCTAAAGTACAAAATTTGTAAGAAAAGACACAAAGGAGAGTGTTAGTTTGCAAAGAGAAGTGATGGATGCTTCATCTATGGATCAAGGGATCATTTCAAGAAGGATTGCCTAGATAAACCAACTGATACACAAGCTACTAGTAGAGGCTAGAGGGATCAAGCAGATAAGATAGGTTTGAGCATAAGAACTAGGATAGAGACACGAGCGTCAGCTCATTAGTATGCCATAAAAGCTTGAGAGGAGGCTAGGCCATCAAATGTCATTACTGATACATTCTCTTTATTTGACTCTCATGTATTAGCATTGATAGATCCTAGTTCTATACATTCATCCATATGCATAGCATAAGAACTTGATAGGGATTTAGAGCCTAAAGCTATAGATGTAGACATCTTGGTCAGCAATTCAATCAGATAGAGTGTGATAGTGAATCGAGTTTATTGGTGCTATCCTTTGATGATCCAATATAAGGTATTCTCAATCGATCTTATTGAATTACCATTTCATGAGTTTGATGTGATCTTAGGCATAAACTAGTTGTCTAAGCATCAAGCAATGGTTGACTATGAATAGAAAAAGGTTATTCTTTGGACTACCGAAGGAAATGAAGTGATTATCTTTCGTAAGAGTGATTCTCTTCCTAATCTTATTTCACCATAACAATAAGGAGGCTTATTCAGAAGGGATTTAAGGCATAGCTTGCCTATATCATTGATACTCATAATGATTCTTCTCCAAAAATTGATCAGATACCTATGGTATCAAAATTCCCTTATGTCTTTCCTAAGGAACTTCTAGGGTTGCCACCATATAGAGAACTAGAATTTGAGATTGAAGTGTTTCCTAGTATAACACTAGTATCTATTACTTTGTACTGGATAGCACCTATAGAATTGAAAGAGTTGAAAGTCCAGTTACAAGAATTGTTAGACAAGGGTTTATTAGGTCGAGTGTTTCTCCCTACGGAGCATTAATATTATTTGTGAAGAAAAAAGATGGACACTATGATTGTACATCGACTATAGGCAGTTGAATAAAGTAATAGTGAAGAGCAAGTATCCATTGCCTAGAATTGATGACTTGTTTAATTAGCTTAGAGGAGCAAGTGTGTTTTCAAAGATCGATTTGAGGTCAAGTTATTACTAGTTGAGAATCAAGGAAAGTAATGTTTCGAAGACTGCATTTAGAATGAGATACAGGCATTATGAGTTCTTAGTGATGCCATTTGGGCTCACTAATACACCAGCGACATTTATAGATCTCATGAATAGAATATTTAAGCCTTACTTGGTCTAGTTTCTTATGGTCTTCATTGACGATATTCTAATGTATTCCAAGAGTAGGGAGGAGCATGAATAACATTTGAGAATTGTATTCTAGACATTAAGAGAGAAATAGCTTTATGCAAAGCTGAGTAAATGTGACTTTTGGTTGACAAAGGTGTCTTTCTTAGGACACATAGCATCTATAGATAGGATCTAAGTGGATCCGAGTAAAGTGAAAAAAGTGATAGAGTGGAAGCCACTTAGAAATGTGATAGAGATCTGTAGTTTTTTAGGGTTTGGCTGGATACTACAGAAGATTTGTGGAAGTAATTTTATTGATAGCCATACCACTCATAAGGCTATGGAGAAAAGATGTAAAATTTGTATGGGATGACAAGCGCCAGGTATGTTTTGAGAAATTTAAGGCAATGTTAACTGAAGTGCCTATTCTTACATAACTAGAGAAAGGTAAAGATTTCATGATTTATAGTGATGCTTCACATAATAAGCTTGGTTGTGTGTTGATGCAAGAAGGAAAGGTGATAGCCTATGCTTCAAGGTAATTGACGCCACATGAAAGAAACTATCCGATACATGATCTAGAATTGGCAGGAATAGTGTTTGCATTGAAAGTATAGAGACATTATTGCTATAGTAAGAGGTGTTACATTTACACCGATAAAAAAGTTTAAAATGTAATGCCCGTAAGTCGAGGCTCCATGAACAATACTACTAAGGCTTAAAAGTGTTCTTAGAGTGTTAAACACCTTCATAAAGGCTCGAGGTAGGGATACTAGTCATGAAACATTGAGGGCCTATAAAATTATGAAAATGGCTTAATTTAAAGATTTAGCAGAACTAATAAATTATTTTAGCTTATAATCTAGTGGGCCATAGGCTCAAATGGAGTTAGCCCAGGAATGACTCAGGATGTGCCCGAACAGACCTAAAAATGCCATACCCTAAAGGTTAAAAATTCCCTTAAGTCTATTAGTGAAAGAATTTTTGAATTCCAATGTCATTTGCAAATTTTCTTAATTTCGGTGTTTTGTACTTAAATTAAGGAAGTTGGCTAATTGACCTGTTGATGGAATTTGGTCGTGAAATTTTATAAGCCTCTAAATGGGATTAATTGAGGATTTATAAAATAAATGTGATAATTTTTGGAGGTCTTTGTGATTTTTAAAAATTCTCCGAAGTTTCTGCCAAAATTGAGTTATTTCGGGATGCTCAGGTGGAATGTGGCCCCACCCGTGCAACTTCACCCATTATACAAGTCTCAAGTTGACACCTAAGTGTCCACTTAGCCACTCAACCTCACTACCCCACTTTTCCTCCTTCTTTTTCCTCTTTTTGTCCTGATGCCATTTTTAACCAACATCTACCATTTTTCCTTCTTCTTATAAGCTTTTCCCTTGCAAGCTACCACAAAAAATCCTTTAATTATGTTAAGAATTTATTTTTGAAGGAGTTAAAAACCATAAGAGTGCCTAAAGCTCAAGAAAATTCTAGTTATATGAAGTGTTCATCAAAGGGGGCTAAAAGGGCAACTTCTTATATGTAAGTAATTCAACCCTTTTTAATTTATTTCCTAGAGGATTTAGTGATTCTAAGAATGTCTATATGCTTAGAATTTGATTTAGAGGCTTGTGCAATTTTTGATGGATTTTTAAAGGGAAGGTGGTGTGAATAGAGGCTAAGGCAAAGTGAGGTGGATTGTGATCTCTTTCTAGCATGAAGTAATGAATTCATCTCCCTTAGTAGTGAGATAAATGAATTTAAGGCATTATGGATGATGAAACATTTATGTAATAAGCTTAGAATTCTTGTATGGAAATGGTGGGAAATGTAGCTAATGTGTATGAATTGATGAGTTAGGCATGTATTTAGGCTAATTTTGTATGGAATGCATGATTAGAATGTTGATTTGATGAAAAGAGTGCATGGAGGGGATTAGTCCCCATTTGGCTGAGAGGTTTGTGCAAGGTGTGTGTATGTGTGTGTGTGGCTTGTTAAAGTGATTTGGCTTGATTTCTAAGGTTAGGACATGAAAGATACATGTATTCTATGTGTATGTTGTGAGAATTATGAGTATAGATGTGAGATTTCATTAAGTCGAGAGGTGCCTTGGTGTGTAAGTTAAGTGTATGGCATGTGTGCTTGGTATATTATGTGGGAATTAGCTTGTTAGTGATGGCATTATAGGTGTAAGTGAAGAAATTAGTGAATAAAGTTTATATGTGTGTGTGCTTAGTGTGGCTTAGGCATGATCAAGGTGTAAAATGGCCTAATTTACATGGCAATGGAATTGTGTGTGTGTATGTGTGCGTGTGCGTGTGTGCATACTTATGTGTATGTGTGCTTGAATGTGATTACAAGCATGTGTATGGCAATTTAGGGATATTAGCCAAGAGGTTTGTAAGGAAAGAATGGCATGAAAAATGAGGTATGGCATGGCATAAATGGCATAATTATGTAATGTTCATATGGCATGAATGAGGTGAAAATGCATGTGTAATGAGGAATGAAATGTATATAACATAAGATACCTTTTAGGGTTAGAATATTATTAAAAATGGGACTTGAAATTTGCTTGTAATGGCTTGGTAAAAATGACCTCAAAATGAACTAGTTTTGGTATGAAACTTGTACTTTATTCGAAGACAATTTGTATTATTCATAGGAAATGAAATGGAAGCTATTTTATATGGCAATTTGATTTACATATTTGAACTTAGCTTTAGGCTTATGGAAATGTATGGTAGTGAGTGCAAGTGGCACTAAAAAATGGCTTAAAAAGGGAATAAAATGAACCTAAAATAGCCATTACAAAGTTGAAAAATGACCTATAACTATCCTGTAAAATAAATTTAGGGATCCATATTTAAAATGATTACTTGGCACATTATAATTGAGCTAAAATACTAGACTAGACTAGATTTAATATGCCTTTAATTATGCCTAAGACATGCCCCAAAATATTTCAAAAAATTTACCCATAATTGTCCGAAAGGGCTAAAAATGACCTGTAATTATCCAAGTCAAAATTTGACTATTTGATAAAAATTATAACTATCTATTTTCCAACTTGGAATATTATAAAAAAATGATTAGTAAAGAAATAAACTTAAAATGAAGTTAGATGGCTTATTACTTAGACGCCCACTAAATGAGCTGATCGATCAACTTAGGGATTAGTAGCTACTAGACTATCTATTTATCAGACTAGGCCGGTGCAATGACTAAGGTTCATAATTCACCTACTATACTAATCTATTGGGTAGACCATTATATTACTAGCATTTTTTCCCTATATATCAGATTATATCGGTGCAACAGTAAGGGTCCCTAAAGGGGCTACTACACTAGTCTACTGGGCAAACTTGGATTAATAATTTGACATGATATGTTCCCATTGAGAGGTCTACAGACTGATCCTTATGCACTTTTGCTCATTATTTTTCCCCTTGAGAGGTTCCTATAAACTAATCCTCATGGTTTTATCAAGCCAGTAGAGCGATAGGGGTCTAAAATGTGAACCACTACACACTTTTTTAGTTCCTTCTTGGTCTAGTGTCTATAAATGTTGTCTACCTAGTCAAGCCTATGAAATGGATTAAAATAAAGTAAAATACCATTCTAGAATGATTGATGATAATTTATGATGATTAAATTAATAAATAAGACACAATGGCATTTTGATAATTTTAAAGTAAACATGGAATATCATCTAAATGTCATTAATCACTTGCTATATCATGCACACACTACATTTAAACCATTATTTCATATTTGCTTATGTGTGTTAATACATGTGGCATATTTTAAATGATTTAAATTCACCACTGAGTTTTATACTTCGTTTACACGTGTTGTGGCACACAGGTAGCAAGGATAAGTAGACTAGCCTCAGTGATCATACAGTGTAGCAATACAAGTATTGAAGGGTAAATAAAGTTGCTTTTTATTTATGTAGTGGCACTCATGTAAATTTTATAGGTATGGGTTAGCATGCTTAGGATTCACTATGTCTGTATATAAAACATGGATGTGATATATATAAACCGATGTTTATTTGTTTTGGGTTGCTTGATGTTTTAATAACTGTGGGCCTAAGGCCCTATGTGTATGATTCTAATATATATTTGATGTGTGCTAATGTTAACAGGGGAATCAGGAGGGTTCAAATAGAGGCTGAATGGAATGATTGTCTATAGAAGTGTTTTTAACAGGTGAAAAAAAATTTTGGTATGTCACCCAGGTAACCGTTGTGCTGCCTAATTTTTTGTAACTTGGAAAGTGTCTGTAGATGGGTTATCTAAGTCTATTAGACCATATATGCACATGTTTAAGGATTAGACTAGAAGTCTAAATAATACCTGATAAAGTTTTA
>CANXYI012168965.1:0-17146 GCA_948208565.1 Hura crepitans | reverse complement strand
GATGCATTTGTGTGTAATTTAAATGTAATAATTGTAAGTAAAGTGACCTAAAAAAATTAAGTACATTAGAAGGCATGAAAAATGTAATTTATTTGGGTGAAAGATGTGACAAAAGCATGGCAACATAATGTGCCTAATGTTGGGTATGTTAATAGGAATAATGGGGTAAAAATTTGATGAAAATAGAACTAGCTTGAGATAAGCAAAAAAAAGCATAAAAGGCAAAAAAATTGACCAAATGAATAGTGTCAGTTGTGAAAACCGACCAAATGAATAGTAACTTTCCAACCATAGGCAAAGTTATAGTAACTTGTGCAATATTGTTATAAAGTGTCATGTAATGGTAAAATAAGAGTATAAACAATCTAAAATGGTTAATGGCCGATCAGTTAGACACCCACTGGATGGGTTGACCGGTCAACTAGGGTTAAAGTAGCTGCTAGGTAGTCAGTCCTTCTTGGGCCCACTGCCAGTTACATTTTTTGGTGGGTGCAGCCGCCTAGGTTTCTTAATGAACCACTGCACTATAGGTTGTTATTGTGAATTGGGATTGGTCTACGGATGGGTCCTTAAGTATCCACTAGAGGTGCTTATTGCTATCAGGTGCAAGTATTGGGGGTGGTCTTCATACATGTCCCTGTTATTTGCTACAGTACAGGTCTCTGAGTATTAGAGAAGGTAGGTGCAGCTACATAGGCCCTAAAAGTGAGCCATTGTATAGGACATATCCCATTATCTAGTGTCTTAAAGTGTAGTCTATCTGGTATGGGCTTGTAATGTAATAAATGAAAGTAAATGATGAGAAAGTTAAGATTTATAGATAAGTAAACATAAGAAAGGAATAAAGGGGCTCAAAGCTGTAGGAAAGACTTTCTATGTGTGGAATGTTACATGGTGCATATTACATGACATGACATAGTATATTTGGTTTAATCCACCACTGAGTGTCATACTTAGCGTGTCGGTGTTTTATGCACAAGTAATCGATAGAGAGCAATCCAGCATCAGATGATGTTGATAGTGTAGCTACTTTAGAGTTCCTTGGTACTTCTTTTTATTTTCTTTTTGGCTTTTGTACATAGAATTGCACTCATGTATGTATAGTTAATATGGGATACGAGATGTAAGTATAAAGGTCCTTTAAGAAACTGATTGTTGTATAGTTTTATTTATAAATTAATAGTTGCTTCTGCATATTAGTGTGCTGATGGGTCTATGACCCTGTGATTAATTGTTGATTATATATTGATATTGTGGACTATGATTTTAGAGGACTAGAGGGTCTCGGAAGGGGTATAAGGTTGGATAGTGATTTTAGAAGTGCTTTTCTTTACAGGTAAATTTTGGGTTAGTTACTAGGGTAGCCATTATGCTGCCCAAATTTTTATAATTGTCTGACAGTGCCTGATAGGGTTTTTAACAATCTAAAATAATCAATAATAAAAGAATAATTAATTAGAGTTGGTTTTAGACTAGGTTAGTCAAACTTGGTTAAAGATGAGTTAAAGTTAAACGAAAGGCTCTTAGGAAAACCCTAGGATGGGTGACTTCAACGGGAAGTGACACTTCTTGTTCGTTTCAGGTAGAAATGGGTAGGGGGTGTTATAGTGTGTGACCCTATAAGCTTCTAAAATAGCTTGGCAGTACACAGTGAATTAGAATCCTAGTCCAATTGGGACTCTATATATTCAATCTTATTGAATCAATATCAATACACTAATTGATATATCACTTGTATACAAGTTAAGACAGGCATTTAGCCATACATCATAACTACCTAAGTGTTGGAAAGTCAAGTGGTTTGACTTAACCTTTCCATATACAGTTACGATGCAATAAACTCCTTTCACCTTCTTTTATCCCATCTAGCTTAGGATATGGACTTATGTTAACTCAAAGATTAACTAAGTATGTCTACTTAAGCCCTAGACATATTGTTATAATAATTTAACCTTTATTTTAAAAATGCCCTATGTGAATCCTATTCACACATGGCTTTTTACTGTTGCCAAAGATTCTTGAATACAGATTACTTATTAGAACTATGAGATAAACTCCCTACTATAATCTGGGGGTGGTGAATCCTTTGTTGACTACTACCTTATCTTTAAATATGTCATACCATACCTAAGCACCTTGCTATGAATACTTCTTATTCGAAGTAAAAGCTTTAGAGTTAAAGTATGTCACTCCATATTTAAGATAGTTAGTGATCTCAAGTCTAAGGATACTTGCACCACTAATATGATGAGATACTTTGACTGACATAGATTAAGTATCCATGTGAAGATATCATAGTAGGTCTCTGATGTGCTTACTTCCTAAGTAAGCATTCGTATGTTAACTTCAAGTATCTCTATGCTTTTAGCTTGTTAGAACTACTGCTTGATCTTATCAAGAATTATAACATGTGCTGATCAATTTGCATTAACAATGTCCTATCTTATTAATACTATGATCAGGGGCATTTAGGTATATCACATTTGCATGCAATAAGAATTTTGCATCATGAACACTTCATGATTTCCTTTACATTGTCATTTTATACTAGGGACTTTATAATATGATTTAAGACATTGCAAACAATTATAAGTAATATATAAAGGTGCCATGATATAAAGAGAAATGCCTTTTACATTAATTTACAAGGTTTAAACATATGAATATAACCTTATTACTTAAGCTCTAGGGCATACATCTAACAACATGTCACCCGAGCCCCATGAAAATGCTCGATTTTGGTAGAAACTTTAGAGAATTTTTAAAAATCACTTGGACCTCCAAAAATCATCTCGTTTGTTTTAAAAATGCTCAATTGGTCCTATTTAAAGGCTTGTAAAATTTCACAGCCAAATTTCCTCAACAGGACAATTAATCAACTACCTTGATTTACGTGCAAAATCTAAAATAAAGAAAAGTTGCAAACAACCTCATAATTTAAAAATTCCTTCACTAATAGACTCAGAGGAATTTTTAAACTTCAAGGTATGGTATTTTCAGGTTTGTTTGGGCACATCTCAGGTCATTCCTAACACAAACCCATCCGAGCCTACAACCCATTAGATTATAGCCTAAAATAATTTATTGGTTATGCCAAATCTTTAAATTAAGCCCTTTAAAGTTTCTTTAGCAATATACTCTTCCTTGAGCCTCGTGAAGGTGACCTGACACACTTTTCAATCCTTAGAGGTACTGTTCATGAAGCCTTGACTTATTAGCATTACAATTCTTCCCCTCTTAAGAAATTTCATCCTCGAAATTACCTGGAATAAACATATGTGGATGTTGATTCTTTATCTACTCCTTAAGTTCCTATGTGGCTTCTTCTGCATTATGGTGCTTCTAGAGATTTTTAACCAGATGAATGATTTTATTAATCAACTACTTCATTTCTCCTATTAGAATTTGTGTTGGTTCTTCCTTGCAACTCAGGTCTAGCTGTACCTCAATATCCATCAGTGGAACTATGAGGAAAGGATCTAATCTGTACCTTCTGAGCATTGAAACATGAAACACATTATGAATCTATTGTAACTCAAATGCCAAGGCTAGCCTATATGCTAATGGTCCTCGTCTCTCTATAATCTCATATGGTCCAATAAATCTAGGACTCAACTTCCCCTTTTTCCTAAATCTGAGCATTTTCTTCTATAGAGATACTTTTAGAAACACTTTGTCACCCATTGTATATTCAATATCCCTCTAGCTCAAATCAGTATAAGTTTTCTATCTATCTATTTTAGCTTTCAATCACTCCCTAATAACTTTAACTTTTTCTTCCCATCTCTAATCAGGTCAACTCCTGAGATCTTATTCTCTCTAACTTTACTCTAGCACAATAGAGTTCTACACCTTTTGCCATATATTAGCTCATAAGGTGCCATGCCCAAACTAGCTTAATAACTGTTATTATAGGAAAATTTAGTGAAGGACAGGTACTGGTCCTAGATGCCTTTAAACTCAATAGCACAGCTAAGTAACATATCCTCAAGTGCTTGTATCATCCTTTCTGATTGTCCATCTATCTGACGGTGGAAAATTGTATTGTAAGTCAGCCTAGTGCCTAATGCCTGATGTACCTAAAAGTGAAGTAAGGATCCTTATTTGAAATAATAGCCACAGGTACACCATAGAGTCTGACCGTCTCATTGATTTACAATTTAGCCAATCTTTCCAGTGAGTAATCCATTTTAACTAGAATAAAGTGAGTTGTCTTAGTCAATCTGTCAACAATCACCCACACAACAACATACTTATTCCTGGTCATAGGCAATCCTATTACAAAGTCCATCATCACATTTTCCCACTTCTATTCTGGTATTGCTATAAGATGTAGTGATCTAGAACTAACTTAATGTTTAGCTTTTACTTATTAGCATGTCAGACATCTAGCTACATATTTTGCTACATCTCTCTTCATACTTGACCACCAGTATTGAGACTTTAAGTCTTTATACATCTTTCGTACTACCAGGGTGTATAGAATAAGGATCTTCATGTGCCTCTTTTGGTGTCTATAACCTCAAGTCATCTATACTAAGTACACATAACCTGCCCTAATAATACAGACATCCATCCTAACTTAACTCAAATCCTATTAACTTTTCCTCTTTAAATTTTTCCATGATCTATCTCAACTATTCAACCCTCACCTGAGCTTCCTTCATTTGTTGCCTAAAATCTAGTTTAATATGAAGTTCAGCTAGAATGGCATCTTCCCCTGTATACTATAATCTAGCATTCATGGCTTTTAAAGTTACCATAAGTTTCCTACTCAAAGCATCTGTCACCATATTAGCTTTCCCTAGGTGATAATCTATCATATAGTCATAATCTTTAATCACCTTTAACCACCTTCTTTGTCTCAAGTTCAACTCCCTCTGAGTAAGGAAATATTTCAGGCTCTTGTGGTCTAAGTAAATGTAACACTTCTCACTATACAGATAATGCCTATAAATTTTCAAAGCAAACACAATGGCAGCTAACTCTAAATCATGAGTAGGGTAGTTTTTCTCATATGGTTTCAACTGCTTTGAAGCATAAGCGACCACTTTTCCTTCTTGTATCAGCACATATCCCAATCCATTAAGTGAGGTATCACTATACATAACAAAGTCCTTACCCTATTCAAGTTGAATTAGGATAGGGGCTTTTGTTAACATCTTCATCAGCTTATTAAAACTCTTTTGACATCTAACATCCCACTCAAACTTCACATTCTTTCTTATCAATCTAGTTAAAGTTGTTGCAATCATAGAAAATCATTTTCATAAAACTTTTGTAGTACCCAGCTAAACCTAAAAACCTCTATATCT
This sequence comes from Hura crepitans, assembly GCA_948208565.1. Taxonomy (NCBI): domain Eukaryota; kingdom Viridiplantae; phylum Streptophyta; class Magnoliopsida; order Malpighiales; family Euphorbiaceae; genus Hura; species Hura crepitans. Next base: position 11,831 of record CANXYI012168965.1, on the reverse strand, counting down.
CTGTCACATTTCTCAGAGCTTCCCATTCTAATACTGCTCTAACCTTGCTGAGGTCTACTCTAATACCCTTTGTTGATATTACATGTCCCATAAAAGCCACTTCATTTAGCCAAAATTCACATTTACTAGACTTGGCATATAACTGTCTTTCCTTTAGAGTCTTTAGCACAACCCTAAGATGTTGTTCATGTTCTTCTTTAGTCCTAGAATACACTAAGATGTTATTAATGAATACCATAACAAATTGATCTAGGTAGGGTTTAAACACTCTATTCATTAGATCCATAAAAGCTGCTAGGGCATTAATGAGCCCAAATGGCATCACTAAGAATTCATAATGCTCATATCAAGTCTTGAAAGTAGTTTTAGGACATCAGCTTCCTTTATTCTCAACTGGTGATACCTAGATCTCAAATCAATCTTAGAAAATACACCTGCACCTCTTAATTAGTCAAAAAGATCATTTATTTTGTGTAGGGGATATTTGTTTTTCATTGTCACTTTATTCAATTGTCTATTAATCAATGCACAATCAAAGGGACCCATCTTTCTTTTTCACAAACAAAATAGGGGCTCCCCAAGTTGAAGTAACGGGTTTAATGAACCCTTTATCTAGTAGATCTTACAACTGCACCTTTAGTTCTTTCAACTCAGTAGGTGCCATTCTATAGGAGGTAATGGACATAGAAGTTGTACCAGAATACATCTCAATCTCAAAATTGAGCTCTTTCTATGGAGGTAACCCTAGCAACACATCAAGAAATTCAGAAACTATTGCGATTTATTCAAGAATTTGTATGGAAGTACTGGTATCAATGATATGTGCTAAGTAAGCTTCACACCCTTTATGAATAAGTTTTTTTTTTATTGTAACAGCTGCTATGAGATTATCTAAAAGGTGTCTCTCACATACAACTATTATTGTCTGTCCCTCTATAATCTAGAGGGTCAACTTCTTATGTTTACAATATACTATAGCCTGGTGTTCAGACAACCAGTCCATTCCCAAAATCACATCAAACTCATGGAAAGGTAACTCAATCAAATCCATTAGAAACAAACATTTCTAGATTACTAAGGGACACTGCTTATACACCCTATTCACATTCACACTCTATCTTATTAGATTACTTACTTGAATTTTTATGTTTACATGCTCAAATTTTAGTCCTCTATCATGTGCTTATGTGGTGCATACATAAGAATATGTAGATCTTAGGTCTATTAATGCTAAAACTGGAACATCAAATAAGTTAAACATAACAGTAATTACATCTAGGGCTACTGCTTCTTCTCTGGCCCTAATAACATATTGCCTCACTGGTGCATGGGCTTTTGATCTAGTCCCCTGACTAGCACTGGGCTGATTGCCTTTACCCTGCCTCTGTCCTCTACTCTGAGATGCTATTACTGATGCATGAGTATGAGCACCCTTTGGCTATCTCTGAGGACCCTTTCTTTGATAATGATATCAAGCACTATAAGTAAAGCATTCTCCCTTCCTACTTAACCAACATTGCCCTCAGTGTCTCTTATTACAAGTATTGCAAGTTGGAGGTCCATTCCTATTACTTGCTGGTCTCAAAGCATTAGTAGCTCATGAAGGTGGTCTAGGTCTAACTATAAAAGCCTGCCTAGACCTTTGAGATTATGTCTACCTCAGTGCCTGATGCATTGATTAAGATTGAGATGGTGTTTCTCTTACTACCACTTGAAGCTGCACTAGACTACCTAGCAATGAACTATCTCTTCCTCTAAAAGAAGTCTCTCTTCTTTTATACCATCTCTTCCATATCATATGCAGATGCTACTAACACTACAAAATCTACAACCCTTGGGTTAGCTATCTGTATCCTCAATTTTACATTCAAGCCTTTCAAGAATCTCTTACATTTTTCCTTTTAATTAGGAATGAACTCCTTAGCATATCTTATTAGTCTGGTAAAATCCTTATACTCTGACACTATTCTCCTACTCTATCTCAGATCTAGAAACTCCTACCTCTTCTTATCCTTGTAGGAATCTAGAATATACCTTTTTTGAACTCTGTTAAGAAGAACTCCTAGGTGAGATTTGTTACTATGTTCCTCTTTTTAATAGTATCCCACCAATGAAATGTTTCTTCCTAAAGGAGAGAAGTTGTACACTTCAAGTTATCTTCCTCTATACACTCTAGCTTTTCCAAAATTTTAAAGGTTCTCTTTAACCAGTACTCTACTTGTGCTGCATCATCCTCCTTTGTACTTAGAAAATTTATAGCTCCCATATTTTTAATCCTTTCTAAAGGTGTCTTTTATAAAGGAGCTAGTGGCGATGGAGGTACTAGAGCTGGTGGAGAAGGTGGAATAGCAGCTGCAGAAGTATGTTTAAGCATATACACTATTTGTTGTAATAGTGCTGAGGATTCTTATGTTCGTGGCTATGTTTATGGTTAGGGCTATTATGGAGTATCATTGGGTTCTAGTATGGTTGCACTACTAGTTCCCCTCAGAATTATGGTAGAGGCATAACTAGCCGTTTCTTCTCCCCGATCTTTAGGTATCCGATCACTTATCTTGATCGACTACAAAAAGAAATAGAACCTATCAGCCTCTTAGCAGTGTAGCAGTTTAGAAAAAACAACTCTAGACATTAGTACTCATGTAAGACACCTTAGAACATATAACTTATGCTTTGATATCACCTAATGTGACACCTCCTATCAGACAACCTAAGAAATTCGATAGGTGATGCACTTCCTATCAGGTCACCTATCTTAGAATTGAACCAAGTGTGCACTCTTTAACTTTTATAGGCTATTTTAAAAATTTATCAAATATTACTTAGGTTTTCAATCCAACACTTAAAAAAGTTCATATTTGGCATAATAAACATAAGAAAGCCATTTTATAGACATACTACATGTTACAAAAAATTAGGCAGCACAACGGCTACTCGGGTGACATACCAAAATTTTTTTCACTTATAAAAACACTTATAAAAATAGCAATGTCATTTTAACTCCATCTGAACCCGTTTGGTCTCCTAGTCAACATCATCACACATACTTTAATCATATATCACAAACACATAGGGCTTCAGGCCTACAGTTATCAAAAACTCATAAAGGCTAAGCATTCAGATAAACCACTTGTTTATATATACATCACATTTATCCTTTATATATATAGATATCAGCAGCCTCTAAGCATGCTTAACCTATAACCTACAGTATTTACATGAGTGCTAACTAAATAGAACAAAGAAAAAGACTTTGTATACCTTTCAAAACTTTACAGCTACACTGCATGATCTCTAAGGCTGGACTACTTATCTACCTAACTTGCATATTGAAAACACTAGTACATTGAGTATAAAACTTAGTACTAAATTTAATGTATTTAAAACATGTTATATGCAATGGCTCATAAACAATGATAATATGATAGTTAATATGTAGTGTATGGATGGTATACTAGGTAATTCATGCAATGCAAGTGATATGCCACATTTTCCCAATAATTACCAAAATGCCATTATGATAATTTCAATTTCATTAATTATGCAGTAATTTGCCATCAACCAAATCTGTATATTAATTTAATTTAATTTAATAGGCTCGACTAGATAGACTACACCTAAGACATTAGACCAAAAGGGAACTAAAAAGTTGTGTAGTGGCCCATATTTTGGACCTTAACCTCTGCATTAGCCTGGTTTGATAGTAGGGATTAGTTCACTTGAACCTCCTAATACCAGACAAGAGATAGCAGGGATTAGTCTGTAGACCTCCCAATATTTTAAACAACTTAACCACCAATCATATTGTGGATAGTAGGGATTAGTTTGTAGACCTCCTAATATCCAAAAATCATAGCAAGAATATTAATGGATTGCAGGGATTAGTCTGTAGACCTCCTAATATCCAGATAATCACAATAATCATCTAGCAACTATTAATCCCTAAGTTAATTGGTCAACCCATCGAGTGGGTGTCTAACTACTGGGCCATATGACCTTATTTTATGTTCATTTATTTACTAATCATCATATTATAATATTTAGAAGTGAAAAATAGGCAGTTACAAATTTATTTTGACAGTTAAAATTTAACCTGGAAAGTTATAGGTCATTTTTGGGTTTTACTGAACTGTTACAAGTCAATTTTCGTAACTTATTTTAGGTTACTTTCTTAGGCATAATTAGGTCCATCTTAAGTCCATTCTAAGTCCTAATTTTAGTTCCATTTATGTCCATTTTAAATGTCCATTTCAAGTATAGGTCCTTAAATCAATTTCTCAGGACAATTATAGGTCATTTTCACATTTTGCGTAAGCCAGTATAGGTCTAAATTATGTCTTTCATGTCATCTTCCTATGTCAATTATACCCATTTCCATTCATGATCATATGCCTAAAGCCACTTCAAGTGATACACATCAAATGACTTTAAAAGATGTTTCAAATTCATTTCATGTAAACCTTACAAATTGTTGAAACTTAAGGTTTTATTTATGTACCAATTTAAGTCCATTTTAAGGTTAATTTCACTTGTCATTTTAGGCCATTTTCAAGTCTCTTTTAACTACTTTTCAATCTTAATTACCATGCCAATAGTCATATCCTTTCGTATCTTATTACTCATACATGTTCACCTATTTCATGCCAAGTGTATGTTACATAATTCATGCCAATTATGCCATGCCATTCTCACATACACATGCCATACCATACCATGCCTATCATGTGAAATTTAGCTTACATACCTCTCGACTAATGCTTTCCAATGGCTAAATACATGCTTTTCTCCATATTCAACCACACATACACATACACTAACATCATTTAAGCATATATACACACATACTATGCATATTTCATGCAAATTAAGCCATGGCATGCCGAGGATATGCCTTGACCATACCAAGAAATCACACAAATGCATTTTCCACTAAATTCACCACATATACCTATCATACTACCCTTAACATGCCATTCCCCATTTAGTACCCTAAGTTACCATGACATTCACATGCCTTACCACTCAAGGCACCCTAAGGAGCCTCTTAGCCACTCATTACAATATCACTAAAGTCTCCCCTTTTTTACCATACACACACAAATCATACCCTTCCATGTCACACATACCAAAGTCATCACATTTTCCTCTAACTCAAGCTATACACATACCACACACACATACCAACCTCTTAGCCAAAGTGAGCCCTTAACTAATTCTTCATTTCCTTCACTAATTCATCACACAATTTACTCATAAAAGCATGAAATTAACATCAATATAAGCATACTACCTCATTTTATATACTCTAGCCACCTTAACCACATGTTCCATACAACATTTCTACATATTTTGTAAATAAATTCTAAATAACATGCCTTTAATACATTAACTTCACTTACATTCACTTGAAATAGAGCCTTGCTCACCCTTTGGCACCTTTATTTCCCTTTGTTTTCCTTCACTTTTCCTTGCCTCTCTATACATGCCTCTTCCCCTTAGAAAATCCATAGAAAATTCTATAAGTACCCAAATGAAAATCTAAGATTATAGGAATTCTTAGGATGGTAAAATCCTCTAGCAAATAAAATAAAAATGGAGGAAATACTTACATACATAAAGTTGGTTTCCAAGCACCCTTTATGTACACTTGAGGACTCTTGGATTTTTCTTGAATTTTATGGACATTTATAGCCTCCAAACCCTTTAAAAAATTATCAATTAAAACTTATCAAGGGAATTTTAGGTGTAAATTAGTGGCTTGTTTAGGCTTGAGAAGCCATGAAAATGGTGGAGCAAAAGGGATAGTGGTGTTAGGAATAAGAGGAAGAAGAAAGGGAGAAAGTGAGGGTAGGTGGGTGATGAGTGCTAAGTGGGCACTTAGGTGGCAACTTATGGCCTTTATAGCGGTTGAGGTGGCCTGGGTGGGGACACATGTCACCTAAGTGCCCTGAAAAAGCTCGATTTCGATAAAAACTTTGAGCAATTTTTAAAAATCACTCGAACCTCTAAAACTCATTTTGTTTGCTTTTAAAAATCCTTAATTTTTCCCATTTAAAGGCTTGTAAAATTTCAAGACCAAATTCCCTTGATAGGATAGTTAACCAACTACCTCGATTTACGTACAAAACCTAAAATTAAAGAAAAGTTGCAAATGACCTCAAAATTTAAAACTTACTTCAGAAATGGACTTAGAAGAATTTTTAACCTTTAGGGTGTGGTATTTTTAGGCTTGTCCAAGCATATCCCGACTCATTCCTAACTCGAACCCATTTGAGCTTACAGCTTACTAGATTATAGCCTAAAATAATTTATTGGTGCTCCAAATCTTTAAATTAAGCTATTTTCATCATTTTTAAGCCCTTCACAATTTCATGAGTAGTACACCTCACCTCAGGCCTTATGAAGGTGACTTGACACTCTGGGCACACTTTTTGAGCCTTGGAGGTACTATTCATACAGCCTTAACTTACGGGCATTACAGCAACATATCTTTTAGCACTTATACTACCCTCTCTGGTTGTCTATTTGTCTAAGGGTGAAAGGCTATACTATAGGTCAATCTAGTGCATAGTGCTTTATGTACTTTCTTTCAGAACCTGGAAGTGAAACAAGGGTCTTTATCAGAAATTATAGCCATTGGCACTCTATTGGTCTCACAATCTCATTTATATATAGCTTGGCTAGTTTCTCTAGAGGATAATCCATTTTGATAAGGATAAAGTGTGTTGTCTTGGTCAATCTATCTATAATCACCTATACAATATCACATTTATTTTTAGTCATAGGCAGTCCTATTACAAAGGCCATTGTAACCTTTTCCCACTTCCACTCTAGTATTACTATAGGATGTAGTAATATGAAAGGAACTTAGTGCTCAACTTTTACTTGCTAGCATATCAGACATATGGCCATGTATTCTGCTACATCTCTCTTCATCCCTAACCACCAATAATAAGGCTTTAAGTCTAAATACATCTTTGTACTGCCAGGTTGCATAGAATAAGGAGCCTTATGTGCTTCTTTCAGTATCTATAACCTCAGTTCATCGATACTAGGTACACATAACCTGCCATGGTAATACAATCATTCATGTTCACTCAATTAAAACCTTGTGGCCTTCCCCTCTTTGACTTCACTTATAATCTACACCAACTATCCATCTTTGCCCTGTGCCTCTTTTATCTACTATTTAGTGTCTAGTTTAATTTGTAACACTACTAAGATAACATCTTCTTCAACTTACCAAAACTTCCTTGGCATTTATCATCCCACTCAAATTTCACATTCTTTCTAATCAACCTTGTCATAGGTGTTGTAATCATTGAGAACCCTTTCACAAACCTTCTGTAATACCTAGTTAATTCTATAAAACATCATACTTCTATCACATCTCTTGTAAGTTCCCATTCTAACACTACTTTAACCTTGCTGGGATCTACTTTGATTCCCTCTGCCAATATATTATGGCCTAAGAATGCCACTTCCTTAAGCTAGAATTCATATTTACTCAATTTGGCATACGATTATTTCTCTCTCAGAGTTTGTAACACAACTCTAAGGTGCTATTCATGTTCTTCTATGGTCTTAAAGTACACCAAAATATCATCAATAAACATAACCATAAACTAATCTAGGTATGGTTAAAATACCCTATTCATTAGTTCTATAAAAAGCTGCTGGAGCATTAGTGAGTCTCAATGGCATCACTAGGAACTCATAATGCCCATATCAAGTTCAAAAAGTGGTTTTAGGAATGTTGGCTTACTTGATCCTCAGTTGATGGTACCCTAATCTCAAATCAATCTTAGAAAAGACCTCGGCACCTCAAAGCTAATAAAAAAAGGTCATCTATTCTAGTAGAGGATATTTATTTTTCACAATCACTTTGTTCAACTGTCTGTAATCAATACATAACCAGAATGACTCATATTTTTTCTTTACAAATATCATAGGTGCTCCCCAGGGTGAAGTACAGGATCTAATAAGACCCTTACCTAATAAGTCTTACAACTGCACCTTAAATTCCTTTAACTCTATAGGTGCCATTCTATTGAGAGTGATAGATATAGGAGTTGTACCAAGATACACCTTAATTTCAAAGTCAAATTCTCTCTAAGGAGGCAACCCTAATAACTCATTAGGAAATACATTAGGGAACTTAGAAACTATAAGGATTTGTTTAAGGCTAGGGGTGGAAGTATTAGTGTCAATGACATGTGCTTAATAGGTTTCTTATCCCTTATAGATGAGTTTTCTTGCTATAATAGCTAAGATGAGATTATTCAAAAGGCTTCTCTAACCCATAACTATCACTTCTTATCCCTTTGTAGTTTGAAGGTTAACTTCTTATTTTTACAATCAAATATAGCCTCGTGCTCAGGTAACCAATCCATTCCTAAGATAACATCAAATTCATAGAAGGGTAATTCAATCAAATCAATAAGAAACAATTGTTCGTGAATTACTAATGGACAATGTTTTTATACTTTATTTATAGTCACACTTTGTCCTATGGGATTGCTGACTCGGATATCTAAATCTACATGTTTTGGTTCTAGTCCTCTATCATGTGTTTGTGTAGTGCATATGTAAGAATGAGTAGATCTTAGGTTTAATAATGCCAAAGCTGAAAAATCAAATAAATAAAAAGTACCAGTAATAACATCTAGAGCTCCTGCTTTTTCACGAGCCTTAATTATCTACTATTTAGCTGGTGTATTGACTTTTGACCTTATTCCCTGACTATTGCTACTAGGTTGATCACCTCTAGTTTTTTTTTGCACCTTACTCTGTAGTGCTGCTGATGCCTAGGTATGGCCACCTTTTGTCTATCTCTAAGGACACTCCCTTTTGTAATGGTCTTTAAATCCACAGATAAAAAATCCCTATGTCCTAGCCTATCTACACTGACCCTAATGTCTTCTATTACATGTGCCATAGGTCGGGGGTGTGTTTTTAGTCCCTATTACTAAAGCACTAGTGGTTGGATGTAATGGTCTGGGTCTAGATACTGAAGCTTGCCTAGATCTCTGTGGTTGAGGTGGTCTATGTGTTTGATATCCTAGATGAGACTAAGTTTCTCTTTGCCTTTTTTTTACACCTGGGGCCGGGTTAGCTTGCCCTGTAATAAACTATCTCTTTCTCTATAAAACTTCTCTTTTCTCTTATGCCATTTCCTCCATGTCATATGCAGCTGACACCAGAGCTAAGAAATCTCTTATTTTTTTAATAGATATTTGCATTCTCGACTCTATATTAAGGCCTTTTCAAACCTTTTACATTTTTCTTCCTTAATAGGAATAAATTCCTCTACATATCTATTGAGTCTAGCAAAGTCCTTCTCATACTCGGACACTAATCTCTTACCCTATTTTAGCTTAAAGAACTCTTGTCTCTTTTTATCTTTATAAGATTTAGGTACATATCTCTTTCTAAACTCCTTTTAGAAGAACTCTTAAGTAACATCTGCTAGTGTTTTTCTCTTTTCAATAGTGTCCCACTAATGAAATGCCTTTTCCTGTAAAAGAGAAGTAGTGCACTTTAAACTTTCCTCTATTATGCACTCCAACTATTCAAGTATCCTCAATGTCCTCTCTAGCTAGTATTTTACTTTTGTTATATCGTCTCTTTTAGCTCCCAGTGAAATGCTCATAACTCGAGGCTCTATAAATAGTACCATACAGGTTGAAAAGTGATCTCGAAGTATCGAGTCACCTTCATGAGGCTCGAGGTAAGGGTACTAGTCATGAAACTTTGAGGGGCCATAAAATGATGAAATTGACCTAATTTAGAGATTTAGCTTAACCAATAAATTATTTTAGTTTATAACCTAGTGAGCCATAGGCTCAGATGGAGTTGAACTAGGAATGACTTAGGATGTGCCTGGATAGACCTAAAAAAGCCACACCCTGAAGATTAAAAATTCCACTGAGTCCATTAGTGAAAGAATTTTTGAATTCTGAGGTCATTTGTAAAATTTTCTAAATTTTAGGGTTTTACATGTAAATTGAGACAGTTGGTTAACTGTCATATTGGTGGAATTTGGCTGTAAAATTTTACAAGCCCTCAAATGGGACCAATCGAGGATTTTTAAAATAAATGCAATGATTGTTAGAGGTTCGATTAATTTTTAAAAATTTCCTAAAATTTTTGCCAAAATTGAGCTTTTTTTTATTATTTAGGTGGCATATGGGCCACACTCGTGCCACCTCAGCCACTATAAAAGGGCCAAGGTGACACATGGATAGCCACTTGGCCAATTCCACTCACTTTCCACCTTTCTCCCTTTGCTATAATCGATGCCATCTTTAGCTAAAATCACCATTTTCAAGCTTTTTCTTAAGTCCATTACCACCAAAAATTATCTTAACATGTGGGGGATTAATTTGTGAAGGTATTGGAGGCTATAGGAGTGGCTAGAACTCAAGAAAATTCAAAAAAGATTAAAGTGTCAATAGATAGGACCAAAAAGGGCAACTTCTTGTGTGTAAGTGTTTCAGGCCTTTTTATTTTATTTCCTAGGGGATTTTATGATTCTAAGAATAGCTATATAATTGGAATTTGATTTGGATGAGTGTGTGAATTTTGGTGGAATTTTGAAGGATTTATGGCGTATATGGTAGTCAAGGCATAGGGTGAGGATTTTGTGATTTTCTTTAAGCTAGAAGAGTCGATTTCAGCTCTTTTGGTAGTGACGTAAGTCTAATCCATTCAAAGCATGTGAAGTTGAATTTCCATGACAAATGCTTAGGAACTTTGTATGGAATTGGTAGATTAAGTAGTTTATATGTGTAATTTGATGGATTAAGTGTATAACTAAGATAATTGTGTGTGTCATGAATGGTTGGAATAATTTTTAGGGTTAAAAGAATGCATGAAAGGGGGAATTCTTCACTTGGCAGAGAGCTTTGTATAGGCATTTGGGTGTGTACATGGCTTAGAATGGTGTTATGGCATGATAGTCAAGGTATATGGTATGTAATATGCTTGGAATGTATGTGTAGATAGAGAGAATTAAGTGTTTGAATGTATGTCCCTATGTAGGCTGAAAGGTTCCTTGATGGGTATGGTTTAGGAATTGTATGTGTATATGACTTATGGAAGGCTTTTGGCTTGCCATTGATGGCATGTGAGGTATAGGTGAAGAACTTAGTGAATTATGACTTGTATATGTGTGTTGGTAGTATGGCGAGGCATGTTATAGGCTATATTAGCCTAATTTGCATGGTAAACACATGAATGTGTGTTTAGGCATGTTTGTGTAATATCTGAGTATGCATAAATATGTTTGATTGAGATAAAAAGCATGATTAAGGCAAAATGGAACTTGTGGCTGAGAGCTTTGCAAGGTAAGGTGACATGAAAATGATGTATAGCTAATGGTATTTATATGTGTATTGGCATGGCATTTGTGGCATTTAGTACATGGCATGACTTAGGTTGATATAGATGGTTAGTGTAACATGAAATGAATAACATATGGCATATGTTTAAATCATGGAAAAAGGATTGAAAAATGAATTTAAAAGTGACTTAAAATGGCATATAAAATGTTTTTAAAAAGGGCTTAAAATTAGGAATGAACTTGTACCCAAAAGTGACCAATAATGTGATGATTTTGTGTTTTGGCATGGCAAATGGGCACTTTTCTTTAAGGTTAGCTTTAGGCCTATGGACTTAAGTGATGATTAGTGCAATTGGCACTAAAAAAGGACTTAAAATGACCCTAAAATAGCCATCGCAAGTAAGCAGAATGACCTATAACTATCCAGTAAAATGGAATTTTGGGACTGTAATTAAAATGGCTATTTAACATGGAAATATTTGAGTTA
>CANXYI012168892.1:0-13568 GCA_948208565.1 Hura crepitans | reverse complement strand
AAAATATTAATAATTACAGTCTAAATTGGTGAATGGCCCATTAATTAGACACCCACTGGAAGGGTTGACCAGTCAACTAGGGGATAAAACAACTGCTAGTCAATCGGTCCTTCTAGGGCCCACTGCTATTTATTGATTGTAGCAAGTGCAGCCGCCGAGAATCTGTGATGGACCTTGCATTGTTATCTGTTTGTGGATATTGAAAGTGGTCTACAGACAGGTCCCTGCTATCCACCTTACTGATGTTGATTGATTTGCAGATATTGGGAGTGGTCTGTGGACTGGTCCCTGCTATCTGCTAGTCCGATATTGGAAGTGATCCACGAACGAGTCCCTGCTATCGAGCGAGGTAGGTGCAGCTACTTAGGCCTGAAAGTGGGCTACTGCATAGGATAGATCCCGCTATCCAATGTCTTTAAGTGTCGTCTGTTTGGTATGGGCCTTTAATGTAATAAAGTGACTTGAATAAAAGGATAGGTGAACTGAAGCTAATAAATGACAGGACTTAGAGTGTTAAGGTTATTTGCTGTGTATGGAAATTGACCTGTTGCATGTTTGCATGTTTGGACATAATATGTTTGATTTATTCTACCACTGAGTATCATACTCAGCGTGTTTGTTGTTCCGATGCGCAGGCTATAGACGGTCAACACCAAACATCGTCACCAGTGTAGCTGCCGTAGAGTTGTTTTGGTACTTTTTGTCCTTTCCTTTTTTGAGTTTGTATAGATGCGCTTGTGTATATAGATGTAGTGGGTTATGGGATGCTTGTACAAATGAAGTTGATAAACTGAATGCACGTACAGTTTTGTCTAATAATGAATATCTATTTTTGCATGCTTGTGTGCTGATGGGTCTATGACCCCGTGATTTATGAGATGAGGATATTGTTGTGTTGTTGACTGTAATCTGGAGGACCAGAGGGTCCAGAAGGGGGTAGTGGTTGGAAATGAGATTAGAAGTGTTTTTCTTTGCAGGTTAAATTGGGGTTAGTTGCTAGGGCAGCCATTATGCTGCCCGATTTTCTGTAAATGTCTGATAGGGTCAAATTAGAGTTTTACCGAACGAAAATCAATAGTAATAAGAGGAAAATTAATCAAAACAGGATAAAGGTATGTTTGTTCAAACTTGGGTAGAAGTTAAACGAAAGGCCCCTGGGAAAATCCTAAGATGGATAACCTCAGTGGAAAATAGCACACCTTACCTGTTTTAGGTAGAAATGGGTAGATGGTGTTACAAATCCAACAACTCTTAAACCTTTACCCAGACATGTTCCATGTCCCTAATCAACTACCACCCCTTCGATCACATGACCATTCCATCCCTGTTATACCCAATTCCAATCCTGTCAATGTGAGGCCTTCCAGGTATTCTTACCACCAAAAGAATGAAATTGAGAAACTAGCTGAGGAAATGCTCCATAACTCTATTCTTCAGCCTAGTCATAGCCCATATGCATCCCCTGTTCTCTTGGTGAAAAAGAAAGACAGCAGCTGGAGATTTTGTGTCGACTATAGGGAATTGAATAAGATTACCATCAAGGACAAATTCCCTATACCCCTTATTGAAGACCTGATTGATGAGTTGCATAGGGCCAAGTTTTTCTCTAAAATAGATCTACAATCTGGTTATTTCCATATTAGAATGCAACTGAAGGCGTTCACAAACTTCATTTCGCACTCACTCGGGGCATTATGAATTTCTGGTTATGCCCTTTGGCTTAACAAATGCCCCAGCTACATTTCAAGCATTAATGAATGCCATATTCAAGCCTTATTTAAGGAAGTTCATCCTAGTTTTCTTTGATGACATTTTGGTTTACAGTTCCACATTGGAACAGCATTTACAGCACCTTAAGACAGTCCTTGATCTACTACAAACTAATCAGCTATATGCAAAGGAATCTAAGTGTGAGTTCGGCAAATCATAGATTTCTTACTTGGGACACGTCATTTCTGCTCAAGGAGTTGCAACCGATCCTAACAAGGTGGATTCCATGCTCTCTTGGCATGTGACTACAAACATTAAAGGGTTGAAGGGATTTTTAGGCCTCACTGGTTACTACAAAAAATTTATTAAGGGATATGGTCTCTCAGCTCAACCTCTTTCAGCAGCTGTCAATCAAACCAGACCATGGTAGCTAAGGAACTCAAGCTAACTGCTAGGTACTATGATCCTTTCACTATTTTGGAGCGAATCAGGAAGGTAGCTTACAGACTGCAGCTTCCTTCGAATTGTAAAGTGCACCCTATTTTCCATGTGTCTCTTTTGAAAAAGAAGGTTGGAGACAACACTACTGTTATGGCCACTCTTCCTCCCATGATCAACGACAGATTCGTGATAATCCCTGAGAAAATCCTTAAAACCCGAACCATTCTAGTTGAGGACAACCATATCTAGGAGGTCCTCATTAAATGGAAGGATATTTCCTCTCTTGATTCGACATGGGAAGACCTCAACTTCATTCAACAACAGTTTTCCAGAATTTTTCCATTCTTGGGGACAAGAATGATCTCGAGGAGAGAGGGGGGGTGGGGGATTGGTCTTGTTAAGCATTCTCGTAAGAAATAGGCATTAGAAAAGTGAGCTATAGTAGTTGATGAGTTAGTTACTTTGGGATATTGGTATTTTTAGTTATTTTGTAATCCAACTGTATAAGCTGGATGGAGCAATGATGGCGTGGGTTGTCTGTTAGTATAGCTCATGATTGGTGATGCCTATATTTTTGTAACGTCCTTGAAGGGACTATTATGCTGAGAAATAGAATTATTCCCTCTCTCTCTCCTCTCTTCTCTGTTCTCTCTCTCTCTCTCTCTTCTCTGTTCTCTCTCTCTCTCTCTCTTCTCTGTAAATCTCTCTTTCATCTCTTTCTATGCTGCTCTCATTTTCTAATCTGTAATCACTATCCTTGTTAGGAATAATCCTAACATAATACCAAATCAATAGTACGTTTGTGAATTCCTAGTGTATTTGAGGACATCTTGACAAAAAAAAAATTATATATCAATTGATTATACAAGCCTGTACTCAGACAACCAAGAAAGAAAAGAAAAAAAAGGATTAAATTCCAATAGTACCCAAATCAATAGTACGTTTGTGAATTCCTAGTGTATTGCATGCATATTTGAGAATATCCTAACACCTCTAGGAAAAGCAAAAAAATATTATATATCAATTAATTATAGAAGCTTTATCATGAGTTTATCATTGAAAAAAGCACAAAAAATAACAGCTCATTGATGGCTTAATGCTGCCATGAATAACAAAACCCATATAATAAGACGATCAGAGACTAGAACATAATCATTTGTCCAAAATTGGACAACAAAACCATCCCATCTTCTATTGTGACTCATACAAGGCATATCACATAGATAGCAATAACATGCTGCTTTGACTAACAAACCAAAGAAAATAGCAAAATTATTTAATAAATGAAGTCTATCCAAAATTTACCTCATTTAATCGTGGAAGAATGCGCATAACCTCTGGACCTCTGCTATCAATCCGGATGTTGGATCCAACTGCATCTGTAACATCAATACTCTCTGTGCCTTTCAACTCCCAATTTCGGGCTTTAAATGCAAAAGGTTTTGACGTAAGGGCTCCAACAGGACAGATATCTATCACATTTCCAGATAGTTCACTTGTCATGAGCTTTTCTACATAAGTCCCAATTTCTTCTCCACTGCCACGACCTAACATACCAAGATCCTGGACACCGGCAATTTCTGTTGCAAACCTGACGCACCTGTTAGATTCAAAATAAATGACTAAGATTGAATCCAAAGCTTTTCCACTACATTAACTAAAGCTTTTTTTTTCAGGGTATTAGCATAGTAGACCGAATCTAGTTGCAAAAATAATACTTAAATCAAAACCATAATTCTCCCTAGCAGCCTGGACTAACCAATTTTTATAGCATATTTAGATATATCCTCAATGAATGTCGCATAATTTCCCCAGCATGAACACCACCCTAAATTACAATCTGTCAAATGCATTGATCACACAACATGTGAACTAAAAAAAAAAAAATAATGCACCATTACGTCATTGTAACACAAGCAAAATTTTATTTCAAGCATATTAGCAGACATAGGACCCATTTGACCACACTAAGGTAAAATTGAGCATCAAATCCTAATGCCTAACCAATCATCAATCAGATGTAAATATGAACTTCAATGGAATGACGACATAGTATACCATCTATTAAAAAAAAAAAAAGCCTGAATTCAATGAGAGCAAAACATATCTGGAATCAGGAAATTAATGCATATCCAAGAAATAAAACCTATAATGGAACGACAGAAACAACAGAGGTAATTACAACAAAGTTGAAATAGGGAAACAGAAAAATTACCAAGGAAAGTAAAAAGCTGCATTTCCGAACATTGGATTTCTAATAAGTTATAAAAAAACACAATAAAGTAGCATCAGCAGATTATTTATGAACCAAGCTAAATAATTCTAGAGATGAAAAGTATAGGATATGAAGTAGTAATCCACTTAGCCAAATCTAAAAATCTCAAACAGACGAAAGCCTATTTTGAACAAAAGAACTCCACATTGCTCTTCAAGAATAAGAAAACCTTTTAACAGATCTACAATTAAGGCATTTAATAAAGTTGAGAAGGCAACCCCAGTACACAAGAACAAAGACAAAAGCCTATTTTGACAAAAGAAACTCCACATTGCTATTCAAGAAGAACAAAACTTTTTAACACATTTACAATCTACCATTTGAACAAAATAAATAAGAATTAAAGTGAAATTTCCACCTTCGTGTAACACTGGAAAGAACAGAATCATCCAATATATTCATTCACAGGAGTGAACATTAAGAAAGATATCAACCACATAATGCAATGGATTTCATTAGGGAATATCATTCAACAGTGTATGAGTGACTACAGAGGGATGAGAATACTGATCATCTTCCTTATAAGGAGATGCTAAAGGATGCTGTAATAAAACAATTCCCAAAGAAGAAGAAGAAAATAATTGGCTCAAATGCTACTTTGATGATTTGATGAGAAGAGAAAACAAGAGACCTCTTTGCAAAAAGAGGGAAAAAAAATCAGAATGAAGCGCACAAACATAAGTCCTATATAAGGGACTGGAAACAAAATTATAATACAACCAGACCTTGTGCATTGAATACACCTAGTCATCACAGTCTTCACCAAGGGACCAAGATTCTTATCGACTACAGATCGCTTCATTTCAGTAAAACGGCCACGATCAGATCCAAATGCCATAGACTGATCCTGAAGATCACATTCTCCACCTTGATCACAAATTGGACAGTCCAATGGATGATTCATGAGCAAAAACTCCATCACCCCCTCCCGAGCCTTCTTCGCCACAGGTGTGTCTGTCTTAATTTTCATTCCTAAAATGCAAAATCTCCCGCAAATCAACATATGAAAATAGAAAAAGAACTAATTGGAAAACAAAGGAGTAAAGTGTAAATCAGCAAATAACAAACTAAATCAAAGAGGGACCAAAACAATTAAACACAAAGAGAAGGAAATATTACAAACTAAAGTTATAAAATACAACAAAATTTCCATATTAAAAACTTAACTACAAGTCATGATAATCAATAAGGGTAAAGAAAAATACAGTTAGCATATACATCAGACATGGAATTCAATCTGAAACAGACGGACAATATAAACTCTAGAGCTCCTTGTTTAGAGTAGCAATTCATCAAAAATTCCAAAAAGCTATGTTACTCATTCCCAAAACCTAAGCCAAAAAAAAAAATGGAATTTATCACAATTTAAAAAAAAAAGGCAAAGAATGATGGAAACAGGCAGGCCTACAACAAAATATCCACGCAAATTGGGAAAAAAAATAGAGCGAGTAAAAATGGGTACATGCAAAAACTTCTATTTTGATGCTCAAACAAAACCAGACAGAAAAGGATTAATTAAAGCCAAATCCAAAGAGGAAAAAAAACTAGAAATAAAAAAAAAAGTTCTGACTCAAGTAAATAATGACGGGTAATAATATTTAAAACAAATTAAACTTGAATAAACAGTTGATTATGTAGCGTAAAAGGGTAGAATAGAGCCCAAACATAAAAAGTTCAATATATCACATGACTCAGTTACAGCAATCAATGTACCATATAATAACCGTTAATTATTACTCAAAGCATCATAACCGATGTATCAATTTAGCACGGAAATGGAAGACATTACCGATGTAAAAATCTTTTAGTCAAACAAAACCAAAATATACCGAAAGAAAATGCGATTTTCGCAATTAAGCAAATACATATATGAAAAACAGATTCAAACCATATAATTGAATTCCAAAATAAATGAAAATGTTCAAAATCCTATTAGAATGCCATGATATGAAAACTTAACTCAAAAGCCCAAACATTAGAGGCCTAACCAGGAAGAGCGGGCATGGCACAAGACGCAACAGGCTTAGGAGACTTCTCGACCTCCACAAGGCACATACGGCAGTTGCCTGCGATGGAGAGACGACTATGGTAGCAAAACCGAGGAATGTCGACGCCGGCGACTTCACAGGCTTGCAAAACCGTAAATCCCTTAGGGATTTTGACAGGGTAGCCATCAACAAAGACCTCGATGGCATCATCGGGATTAGGGAAGTGAACACGGGCACCGGCCAGAGGAGTTCGAGGAGGAAGATCTGGAGTGGGCTCAGGTGCGGCTGCGGCGGAGGCTTCAGAAGATTGAAGCTCGGGCTTGGTGACGATGGAACGAAGAAGGAAGAGGCTTCTGGGGTAAGTGTGAGGTCTAATGACCCTTGAAGCTAATAACCCTAGCCCCATTTTAGTTCAGCTTTTCAATAAGATTATTGAGAAACTAAGGAGCTTTATCTGTGTTATGAAGATCTGCAGGCGTGTGTCCGTATTACGCCCTTCCCCAAGGATTCACGGGGCGTTTTCGTTTTCGTTTTACCGACCCGCTTGATGTGGGTTTTTTTAATTGAGTAATTACATCGTATATGGCAATTTTAATTTTACTTTTAAAAATTAATTAAAAAATTTTTATATTTTAAATTTAAATTTTTTTAATCATTAATTTTAAAAATATATTATTTTTTATCTTTTTTATTGTAAAATAATTGTTATATTATTTTTTAATATTTACTGTACAATGATATAATAGTTTATTATATCAATTTTTAAAATATTCTAAAAAAAGATATATCAGTCTGTTATATCATATTATATTATTTTTTAATCTTATACAAAAAGGTATAATAAAGTATATTATACTTTATTGTACTAATTTTTAAAATTTTTTATAAAAAGATATAACATAATATAACAAGTTGTTATATTTTATTATATCAATTTTCATATTATTGTACATTAGTTTTAACATTTAAATAAATACTTGATATATATTAATATTTAATAGAATTTTTTTACTTTATAAAGTATTAAATTCAATTCGACTCACATGAAAATTCAAAAATAAATTAAAGTATAATCTAATTAACCGAATTACCTATTTTTGAACTAATTAAAACTATACTGCAAATGAATTTTTTTTGGGTATAATAAAATTTATAATTTTTATTTTGATTTTTTTAATTGCAATTTAATAAAAAAGATTTGATTAATTGTATTTTAAAAATCCAGATAAGAATATAAATAATAATTTTTTAATGGATAGTTTTAAAAAAATAGTAAAAGAATAAAATAAAAGAAAAAATAATTGAAATAAAATAAAACAAAGGTTTTTAGAGGAAAAGGGATGTAAAGTAAATGCAAAAGAAGTGAAGGGAAAGACAGGGAATTAATTTAGTGTATTTTTTATAATGAAATAAATTTTAATTTATTATTAAAATTTAATTTTTTAATTGATGTATTTATGTATAAACCTCGGCTAAAATTGTTTTTCCAAAAAGATTAATTGATACTTTATTTTATATTAGTTTTAATAATAAGCATATTCTTTGTACTTTGTTTTATATTGGTACTTTCAAAATCATATCCGACTTTTTATTAACTTTGCAAAATGAAATTTCACTATACAAATCGTCAAGTCTTTATAGGTTTTTTAATAAATGGCTAATGTTATTTTTTCAAAAGGGTTAATTATAAATTAAGCATGTTCTTTGTACTTCGTTTTATACTAATATTTTTAAAATCATATCCGACTTTTCATTAACTTTACAAAAATGAATCAAGTCTTTATGGAAATTATTAGCGAAACTAAGTTTAAAGTCCGTATTATTAACATCAACCACATGTACGAGTCTAAAATTTAAGTCTGTCTTGCTTGTATTGACATGGATATGCATGTAATCCACATCAGCATAATGAGCCTCAAATTTAGCCATATCGATACTTGTGTATTAAAATTTCATTTTTACGAAATCAGAAAAAAATGAGTACTATTCTATATTGTTCTAAACAATGGGTACAATATGAAATATAATATAAATATTAGGCCTGAATTTAAAATTAGCCCTTTAAAAATTAAGGAACAAGAGTTTAACAAATTATAGAAATGATCTTTTAAGAATGTTCCAATCCTAAAAATTGACCTAATGTAATAAATGGTTGTAACGCCGCTTAGCCAAATTCATTACCAAACCTAAATAAAATGTGCTACATTCAATGCCATAGAGCACCTACCCCATACTATTATGCCACTGTATATATTATATGTTACTTAGCTGTTAACCACAATGCTCGAAAATCTGGCAGCATATCAACTATATCGAGAGCATTATATATATATGAACAACCCTTAGTTATACATATTATTTAAGAAATTTAAGTACAATTCCAAATGTGCAAGTGCATACAAAAATTAATAACAAAATGAATCTTTAAGTGGTAGATCCCCTACCACATGTATGTTTGTTATACGGACTGTTGGGATGATTCTTTGTTGCTTGTTCTTACCTTGATCTACTACCTACGTGTGCAAACAAAAACAAATGAGGCGCTAAGTAAAAGCATAGTGGTATACTCAAAATTCGTAATTATAGTGTATACCATTATTTTATTAATAAATATTCCATACATAAACCATTTCACATATTACATACAGTCACTTTACTTTAAGTTCTAAACTCTTAGTGTCCATTTATTAAGTTCATTAAATAACCATAACATGCAACATTCCAACAAAATAGCTTAAATCACAAATTCACACATTGACTAGCATTACCTTAAGATTTTGTAGTGTGTGAAAATGCTAAATTGTCCTCATGAGTTTGTAATGCCAAAAAAAAATGAAAATGATATCAAAGGCTATAATTATAATTTTTGAATAAATGAAGGATTAAAGAATATTATTACGTTAGATAAAAAGTGACTATAAATGGGAAATTTTACCTTGATAAGATGTGGGCCATTGTATAGACATTAGGGGAGCAATCCTAGCCATCCAACCAACCCATACAAATAGGGGATGGTGAACAGCAGAGAAAGGAAAAAAATTGATTGTTCACCTCTCTTATCCACTACTCACAACATTACAAAGTTTATTCTCTATAGTTTGACATCATCTCATCAAAGTAAGATTAATCCTCCATCTTTGACTCATTTCTCCTTGCAATTTCTAATTATAATGATGTTTTTGGTTATTTTCTTATTTAGGGCTACTATTATTGACATTTATGAAAAGGAAGGGGAGAATTCAAAAAATGAAATTGAAAGGGAAATAATTAATTGAGGGCTAGAACGAGTTTTTATTCATTCTACAATGAAGTTTGTGTAAGTGCATAAACTTTTCCCATGAATTCTAATACAAATTACATGAATTTGTGTTCTTAAGGCTGATTATGATAATTATTGATTTTTTTTACGTAATTGATGGTTTTTTAAGTTAATTGATGGGATTTTGATGTGCTAAACATGTTATTATTAGTGAATAACTCATGTAAATTAATTAAAAAACATTATAAGTGATAGTTGCTTGAATTTGGATGAAATTATTGTGGATTTCGGTTGTTTTCTACATAAAATCGTCATTGTTTTCTAGAAAACAAAAAGGTCATGGCTATGACCCCTTAAGATCATGAACCTTTATTTTAGACAATTCGTAATGAGCTACTAGAATTTTTGGGGTCTCATAACGGTGACCCCTAAAAGGTCATGCCCATGACCCTTAGATTCTAATAGCATATTGTTTTCTATTAGCTTATATAAAGAGTTTTAACAAGGACCTTACATTGTAACTTAAACCAAAAGATCTTAAACATAATTCAACATGTCTAAATAAAGATTTCAAGTGCATAATGTGATTACATTTGAAAGGAATTGGATGAGAACTTTATTAATGTGGCATACACACATATCAAGCATATGTAAGTAAGGATAGGTATGCAGAGTTAAATGTATATGTATGCATCTAACACTAATCCTTTTGAGTTGCTTAATGAAAGAACATTCTATGACACATTTATGATGTGTAATAACTATTGAAATGCACTAATGCATATGTAAATGCTATAATGGAATTATTTAAATGATGAACACATGATTGGAAAATGATACTATCGAGACATTAAAATCAGTGATATTCAATTATTGATATGAGTCCATATAATGGCTTACTATTATATGATTAAATACATGTTATGAGCATATTACCATATTGTAAGATGGAAAGTACATATTTATGCAATTGACAACTAAGGTGATTATATTCACTATAATACCCATGTGTGCTTAGACTAACAATAGTGTTGGCATAAGTTGGCATGCAAATAGAGTGTTAACAGTATTGCATTATTGTTACTAGTATTAACATCATTATATTGGGCGCAGTCATGTAAGCTCAGTAAGCACTACACAACTGTTCATTATTGCGAGTATAGTTGTGTAAGCCCCGTGAGCACTGTACAACTGTTTACTGTGCAAGCACAACCACATAAGCTCAGTGAGCACTATGTAATTGAGTTCATTTGTTATACTAATTTATGGGTATAGATGCATAAGTCCTGGGAATATCTTATAACCAGTTATATAATTTATAGTGTCTAGGATATATTAAGCTATATATAAAAAGATGGAAAATCATAAATGTTAAAGAATTAAATGTACCTTATACAGACATGTCATGATTTCATGTTATCGAACTAAACGTGAAATCGCATGTATTGTGATACTTCATTTGGTATATTTACCTCATTAAAATTATACAAGTGAATTTGCATCATGCTTATGAATTATGATGACATTCGATGAAGTGATTTAAGAACATGCATATGGATTGAAGTATATTTATGATGACTATTGGAATGATGGAAATGTGTTATATGTATATATATGGAAATTTATCATTTCTTGTGTTTGTTGTTTAGTGGTAAATCATAGATAGTTTATGTACCACTAAGCAAATCTTATTTAACATATTGGTTATTTTCCACGTGTAGGTTAAAGACTCTAGTGTCTATAGAGAAAGCATTGCAAGTGGGATCCATAGCTAAATTAGAGCATAACATCATTTGCAATCTTACATTTTGTTTTATTCAATTTATTTCTTTATGTTGAAAATTTTAAGCATATATTCTGTTTTGTAAAGTTCTTATAAACTTGGGGATTTGAATTTGTAAATGTTTGTTTGGCCCTTTTGGAATGGCCTATGAATTGTTTAGATTTACAACTGCAAAATTGATTTTAATGCATGAACAGGATATTGATAATTACACCACACATTACAAATGAATATATGTATTGAGAACAGGTGCATGTGTGATCATTTAAAGTTACAAGTGCCTTAGGCACATAATGTGCCACTCTTATAGCCGAGGTCCTAAGATATTAGTAGGAGGGGTATCATAGAGTTAATATTCATTAATTACTTTAGTATGCCTTAATACACTTATTATAGCCAAAAATTGAGTAGGATAACTAAACCTCGGGATACTAAAATACCCCTCCATATGATAAACTAATGAGGTACCATAGTACCCATCATATGGAAGAACATCAGATAATAAACCAATGAAGTACATAGTACCCATCATATGATTACCAATGAGACATAAAGTGTCCAAATCCAATGAAGGCATACCCCAAAAAACTAATGAGCTCATGAGCAAAGTAGATGCAACTGGCATGCCAATCTATCATAATTGTAACACCCTTCACTTGATCCCATCGCCAGATTTGAATGAGAAATGACACACAAATTGATATGAACTTATAGAAAGCCGTTATAATTTAAAACCTTGTTTGGAAATCATTCTTACACTTCATAAAAATATTAAAATGTGAATTATCACAAACCATTTTAGTAAGTATACTATTGGGGTCCTTATGTTGAAAATTTGGCAGCATAATGATTGTCTGGGTATACTTTTAAATCATTCAAACATCACACTTCAACTCTGTGATCCTTCTAGTCACTCCAAACACATAATCTCAAACTTTATCATCAAACCACAAGGAAAAGATATCATACAAAATAAAACATCCATACATACTGAATAATATTTACAAATTGGTTTTAAAAGAGTTACAAAACAATTTACAATACATGTTTAGGCCTAATCCCTTTATACATCATATAAGTGACTATACCATGATACATCACATAATATATATAAGGACTGTGACACCCTTATATCCAATCAATAATTGGTTCAAATACAGGATGTCACATGTCCGATTCAGCTTTCAGTTCCTCCATTACTCACTTGCTTGACTCGATTTTAATTAACTTAGTGTACTCGTTTATCACAATTTATGCAATAATTGAATTATCTTGACTTATAATGTAACATGCATTCATCACATCAAGTAACACATGCAAAAATATAATAAATATATTATTAATATTTAATAATTGTTTAATACAATTGTCCTTCTTTGCTTAATATATTAGACAAATAATTAAAAACTGCTACCAAACTACATATGTTTTGTATCATATACAATATCCCTAATACACTAAAGAGGTACATATGGTTCCAAGTGTCAGTTACCTAATAATGATGTAAGTACACATTTAGCACACAAGTAATGCTAGTGGTGGACTTTTCTTTATCTATTTAATTGGCATGTAGTCTTTTACCATTGCTAGGATTGGATCCGCTATCTTGCCCAGCTTAATTAACAACCTATGCATCAATAAAAAGCCAATGCGTTGAGCAAAATTTGCTCAATGGTGTATTCTAATTTATGAAACTTATACTTTATGCTATTATTAAATTTTCAATCTGCATCTCCTCCTTTTATTTAATAGTTCCTTGTTTCTCTTGCACATGTTTAGGTACTTATATGTATTTGTTTAATAATTAACTTTTTATGCCTTAACACATTATGCTATTTTCATGTCTTAACACTTTATGCTATTTATGCCATTAATTATCATTTGGACGTATGTATCACTATATTCTTCTTTTATTTCGTAGATATGTCTTACCCATATTCTCCATTTATGCACATATATAATTCAAACCTATCTCTTTTGTCTTAGCATTTCCAATTAAGTTATCTCATTCTTGTAACGTCTATATTTATATATATTTGTATCTTTCTTTATTTATAACATACTTCTTATTTGTATACTTTTATCTCCCGAATTACACTTCTTTTTATTTAA
>CANXYI012168878.1:0-11228 GCA_948208565.1 Hura crepitans | reverse complement strand
TTCATGCATACATAAAAAATTTTTATGCAACTAATCATTATCTAATTTTTATTTTATTAAAAGATGACTATGCACATTTAACTATGATAAAAAAATAAGAGAAAAATGATTCAAAACTAGCTACAAAAAATTTAGACTAGATAATAATTTATCAAATCCTATTAAATTGAATAATACATCAAATATAATTAATATAACTTCACTCTAATACCACAGTTGGTTCCAAGACACATGAAAATCATATTTACAATAGTAAAGCATTTAAAATCTCAAAGCTTAAAAGGATCAAGTTATATTGTACATGCATTTTGTAATGATTTAACTTTTACTTTGAGGAAAAAGTAAATAAATAAGGATAAAAGAGGGAAGTTTGGTTTAATTAATTAAGTAAACTTAGAATAAAATGCTAAAATGATATCTTTAATTCTAAAGTTTTAATTTTTGCAAAACAAATATTATTTAAATTATTAATTAGGAATATTATAGGATATTTTTTAAAGGTCAAAATTCTAAAATTTATTAAATAAAAAAACATGGCAAATTGATATGATAATTTTTAATTTATTAAGACTAGTTGGAAAATTAAATTTTTTTTATAGGTTAAGAGAAATGATTAGAGATTTTAATAATTTAAAGATTTTACAACATATAAGGAAATTAAAATTTTATTTGTGGAATTATATATTTTACATTAAAAGAGAGAATTTAAACAATTTTAGTAGGAATTTTATGATCTTTAGAATGAACAATTAAAGGAGCAGTTAAGATTATTAACTATTAATTAAAATTATATTAAAATATCTAGTAATATAAAGGACCTTAAATTAATGAACAAACTCTCGAATGAAAGCTAATGTAAGCATGATTTATGTTGAATTTTAGATTTTGATTTTTAGTGTAATAAGATTATTTGGATAAAAATTGAATTAAATTAAGAATGATTAAATGAGCATTAAAAAATGTTAAATAACCTGTATATGGGTATTTGAGGGGAGGATCGTAATATATAATGCTTAGGACCAAAAATCTAGATTTTAATGTCTAATTTCATTTTCATTACTTCCTCCAAAGAGAATCTACTAGAACTCTTTATTTTCTTCTCAATTCATCCATGTTAATACTTAAATAGCAATAATTAATGAGCACATCAGAGATAGAAATGATAAAATCTCAAACACATAGTAAAGAGCACAAAAATTTTTCTGAGCTGTATTCTTTTCTCACCTAATAAAAATTAAAAAAAATAACTCTCTATTTTCAAGAAGTTTATATCTAATTGGAAGAAAAAATGTGCATGGATTTCTCTATTCTATTATGAAATGACGGGAAAGCCAACTCGTAATATGTTGATGATGAAGGCAGTAACTATTTTGATAATTGCCATAGTTGAAAAATATCCCTTATAGTTTGTTGCTAAGAAGGCTTAATAGAAGTGAAGAAAAAGAAGTAAAGTTAAATGAATGAAAGAAGTTGAAGAACTCAAATGATCCATAAATTAATGCCAAAGTTAAAGCAATTACAGTAGTTATTTTATAGCTATCGGGGTAATCAATTTACTTCCCTCTATATTTAATTCTGATAAATTGAATAAAGCTTTTTGTTGCTTCAATTGAATTTTAAGAGCTTATACATCATGATTTGAAGTGAATTAAAGACAGAAGTAAAAGCAAAGTAAATTCTCCAATTTGTGTTGATAGAGTAGTTAGAAATCAATGGACCTTAACTTTGTTTTTAAGTGTCATAAGAAGGAGGAAGTTGACAATACCTATATATAAGAGGTGATTACTAATTAAATTTGATGAAGAAATGAAGTTTGGATTTGAGTGCATTAGTAGGAAAAATCAAAAATCAAGAGAATGTGTATTGTGGAGTTAAGACAATAGTTCGGCCAAGAAGAGGGATTCAATTAGAGCTAAGTTGACTTTGAAGCATAAAAGCATATTTATTAAAGGATTTCATAAAATTTGAAGTCTTTAAATCTATAGATTTGAAACTTAAATTTTTATCAATATAATTCTAGATTTATAAGTTAGAAAAACATAAGTATACATATATTTTTCTCATTATATATGATTAATTATTGTAAAAAATGTAGACATTGGTTATGATTAAATTTGTCAGAAAAATGAAAGAGTTGGAAATGTCCCATATTAAAAAAAGAGGAGAAAAATGAAAGGGTTTATAAAGCGTATTGAGGTTAAGCCACAATGCCTTTGAGCATTCTAGTTGAAGCCTCTATGTGAAAACCCGACAAGCTAAAAAAATTAAATGGTTTATAAAGGGTAGTAAGGTTAAGCCAAAATGCCTTAAGGCATTTTGGTGAATGCTCCCATAAAAACCCAATGAGCACATGAACCACACTCTTTTGGCTCTAGCACAGATCGGATTTGTTGTCAATTTTCCAATATGGTATTAAAGCCGAGATAGCTTCATGGCTTGAAAAAGATCTAAAAAGAATCATGCTATTTATGATGGCTGTAAAAATTGAGCTCAAAACTTGGTGATTTTTGTTGGCAAAAATTATGATCTAGGGTCATAAAAGAAATTGAGGACTTGTGGCTTAAGATCTGAAGCCCAAAAAAGAGAAAGGCTTAATGAGGAAGACCCAGGCACCTATGGCCTTTGATGTTTGGAAAAAAGAGTACAAGCCTTGGGAAAATTGAAAAATAGAGACTGTGGCCTTAGAGACTCGAGAAAAGATGAGTACAAGTCCAGGAAAAAAAAGAAAAAGACCTATAACCTTTGAGACACAACAAAGAACACAAGCCTAGGATGGAAAATAAAAATGCAAGGCCCAATTAGGCTAAGCCAATTCGACTTGAAGGGGATTGTTAGAAAAATGAAAGAGTGGGAAATTGCCCACATAAAAAAAATAGAGAAAAATGAAAGAGTTTATAAAGGGTAATAAGGTCAAGCCATAATGCCTTTAGGCATTTTGGTGATGGCTTCTATAAAAACTAGATGAGCTCGTGAATTGCACTCTCTTAACTTTGGCACGGACCAGGGCCACTGTCATTTATCTAAAAAAAAATTACATAAAATCAATTTGCTAATATTAGGGAAGTATGTGAATAAGTTTAGAAGTAGTCTGCAAGTTGGTTAACAAATTAAGAGAAAAGAAACTAAAGTTCGTACTCATTCATATTGGAGTTCAACAAATTTTTTTAAGGATTTTCTCTATATTCACAACCTGTCATGCTTGCTACCACTATTATGGAACTTCTATTAGTTACTGATTAATTTTTTAGACAGTGCTTGGATGAAAAGTGTTTATTATCTTATGCCTATTTCTAGTGTTTTTGTTGTTGTCATTAGCAATGTGTTATGAATTTGTTTTTGTAGTATGCAAAAGTACCAAGGTTAAATTAATAGTAAATTGAAGACTTTGGGAAAAACTATATACATCTAAATTTTCTAGCATTAACATGGGTTAGAGAATGAAACATGAAGAAAATGAATAGAGTAGACGTTGAGTTTTACCATTAATAGGATTAATACATTTATGTGTGTGTGTGCATGTGTAGTGCATATGAATTTTGCCTTTCTCAAATAAGGGAATGTATGACATTTCTATATTATAGAGTAAGATAACTAGTGACATCCTTAATGCACTATTGATGTCACTAATTATAGGAAAATAACTTATTTATCTGACTTAAGTTGCTTATTCATTAACAAACTACTTGTTTTTATATCACTAAAATTTAGTTAGTTTCCTGTGAGAATTTGTGAAAGTGATAGGAAACCTCAAGTTAACAAGCTATTAACTAGGAGGCACTAATTATGGGCATAAGTAAAAAAATGCAAGAAACAAAAAATGGGAATATTAAAAGAGTATTAGAATTTGATTAAAAAGATATTAAGAAAGCACCATCCTAGTTTTAATAAGTTATTCCATTGACATGTAGATGTAATTACAATCAAAATTTTAGGAGCTCTTGGATATAGTTATGTTTTAACCATTAAATTATTGATATTTTCTTCATGATAAACATAAGTTAAACCATAGATAGGCGTATAATCAATGCTATTATGTAATAGAATAATTTTCAAATATAAGGTAAGGCTGGGACAACCTAGATTAAACATGTTAGATCGTTGCATTAGGCAATGATTGGCTGCCGTGTTGGTATCTTTAGTTCCTATAAATTATTTAGTAGGGAGTGGCCTTTATATCTACAAAATTGTTGTTATTTGTGTAGAGTTATAAGGCTCCTAGGAGTAACTTGAAGACCACAAAATAAAAATATTCTATTGTTAATTAGTAGCCTCCTCTTACTGCAATGTTATAGGTAATTAATTCCATATTAATTGGAGTTATTTTATTTTACATTAATAACTGATTGATGTACAGTTTTACATTTTTGAGCATTAGTTTCTTATAGACTAAATAATGAATTAGATATGAATTGAACTGTAAACATTAAAAACTATTGTATGGCTTAGTAGATAGGTCACATTAAATCTATTATATTCTTATTATTGCATGAATTGTTAATATTCTAATTCAAAATTTGTCTAGTCTATTAATTGATATGCTATTTTGTAAAGTGTATAAACTAGTTTAATAAACATGACCTAGAATTACTGATTTTGTCATTTTTTTTAGTTAAAATTCTTTGTATTGGCAACTTAAAATAATGGTAGTTTATGTGAATATAATTTCAATGTATATTATTGGCTATTATAGTATATAGTTGAGTAAGATTCAATATGTTCCATGGTTTTGAATGTATTAAATGATTAAAAACATAGCAAATCAAAACTATGCCAATGCTATGCATTATGAACAAAAAAAAAATTCTAAATTATAGGTCATGACTAAAATCAAGTGATATAAGTGCATGCAGTAAATGATATATATGGTTAAAAGATTTCATAAGTAATAGAAATTGAATAAATATCTTAATAATTCAGATTAAGTGATTGATTTCCCTAAATAAAAAACTACATGATTTGAAAAAAAATAAAGGAAATAACATAGTCACATTCATGCCTTAATAATCTTAGGTTATTCATTAGCGTATATGATAGATTAGCTAGCCACTTAGGGATTATTGTTTGCATCTACATATAATTTTACTCTATGAGCCTATATTAGAGCTATGTCTTTGTTGTTATGAGGAAGCTAGGTAATATTACTTATATTCTTAATGGCTACTTTGGTATCCTACCATTACCATATGATTTTATATTTTGATACCTTATCTGCATCAAATAGCATTGTACTTGGTTACCATACTATTTTCCATATGATTAGGTATTTTGTACTTTATTGGCATTATATGGGTCCCCTTATCCAAACTATTAGTGATTATTATATGATTGCTGGGGCAATATTATTAAAGAATGAAAAAAAGTATTAATTGTTTAATATGGGATTAAGAGCCTTAAAAGAAATTAAAATACAAAAATATCATATTTGTTAAAATATTTAAGAAGTGTAATAAGTGATATGGCAATTAATATGAGAAATTAATTGCTAAACCCATAATGATAAAACTTTTAATGTTAAGATGTGATTAGAAATTTTAATATGGGAAGAAATGAACCTAAGAATATATTTTTGAAAAATTAATGCTTAAATTAATGTTTTAGGTAACTAATACCTTAATAGGCAAAGAATTATAAAGAAATGGTAGCTCATACAAATAATTTAAAAGATTTAATACTTTATTTATTCTAATTGTATGGTAATTAGAGACTATATTAACTTTCATTTTTATATATTTTTAGAGACATTTATATTAATCATAATTTGTAAATATATTTGCATATAAACATTATATATGAGAATTTTTAACTGTAAATGTGCATATATTATGCTTGTTTTATTTGTCATCATTATTTTATATTGAATCACTTTAATAAGGCATTTGGTATAGTGTTACTGCTGGAAGAATTTTTAATAGAAGTAATGTTATTTTAATTTTAAGAGTTGTAGAATTTATATGTTTGTATATAATTATTGATATAGATGTATGTCTTTTTATGATAATTTTGTGTATTGATAATGAATATGTAAACTGTGATGATCGAGAATGTTGTTGCCTTTGTTAGAGTTGAACATAGTTTGATAAAATTGATGAAATAATTAGAAGTGCATTTCTATACAGGTTTTAATTTGGGTGATGCTTATGCTGCTAGAAATTTTGAGTACTATGACCCTTAATTTTGTAAAGTAAATGAATAAGTTTGAAATGACATAAACTATATAATTTGGGTGCTCAATAGGACTAAGTGTAGCACAATATATTCAGGTTTGGTAATAGGTTCGAGTTTAGCCCATTATATGTGGTTGTATCTGAGTCTATGTTTAGGTGACTCTAAGAATATGATATAGCAACAGGAGCAGTGTAAAAGGATACGTGACACAACAAGTGAGATTTAAGGGAGTCCTAACATAGTTTATCCCTTTTATGAGTCAAAAGTTGAACAATAGACTTAAAATTTCTAAAAATTATTAAAAAGGTTACCAATGCCTTGGTTCACATAATACCATTAATAGACATCTGAATAATGCCTGTTCAAATAATGCTTCTTTAGTAAGTTGTTGTAAGAATTCTATAGATTGTATTGTGAATTTATAAATTAGAATAGATAGGAAATTAAAGTTAGAATGATATAGGATTTATGTAGTAGGAGGAATTCTGAAGACATATTAAAATTTGAGAATTTTCTCAAAAAATTTAGACAATTTTATAGAAGGTTACCCTAAGTGTTTATTTTATGAGAAATTTCTGAAGAAGTGGAAGATGTTAAATAGTGATAATCACCTCATCGATTCAAATGTGGTACTTGCCCTAATTTCAAAGATGAAATTACCTATGTGGGGCAAGTTGTCATGCCCCAACTTTTGTTAGGAGAGAAAAAAGTAAATAAATAAGAATGAAAAGGGGGAAATTTGGTTTAATTAACTAAAGAAACAAAATATAAAATACCAAAATAATATCTTTGATTTTAAAATTTTAAATTTCACAAAAGAAAATTTTATTAAAAATATAAATTATTAAAGGATATTCGGTAAAGGTTAAAATTTTGAAATTTATTAAATAATAGAGAAAGCCATATTGCTATAATAATTTTTAAATGATTAAGACTAGTTGCCAAATTTAAATTTTTATATTTTTATAAGTTAAGGGAAATCATTAGAGATTTTAATAATTTGAGGATTTCACAAAATACAAGGAAATAAAATATTTATTTATGGAATTAAATATTTTACATCCAAAGATGGAATTTAAATAGTTGTGTGAGAATTTTGCAATTTTAAGAATGAACAATATCAAAGGAGAAGTTAAGTTTATTATCTTTAAATTAAAATGGTATTAAAATATTTAATAACATAATAGACCTTAATTTAGAGAAATAATTTTCAAATGATATATCATGTAAGTATAATTTTCATTCAATTTGAGATTTTGATTTTTAAAGTGATAAGTTTATTTTGAAATTTAATTTAAATTAAGAATGATTAAATAAGCATTAAAAAAATGTACAGTGACATATATGGTGCGTATTTAAAGGGATGATCTTATCATATCATCCTTGTGGCTAAAAATCTATATTTTTTCATTTCTAATTTCAATTCCATCAGTTGTTGAGAAGAAAGAGTTATCTAGAACTTTATGTTTTCTTCTCAATTCTTCTATGTTAGTACTAAAATAGCAGCAATTAAAGAGTATAATAGAGATAAGAAGGATAAAATCTCAAACATATGGGAAAAAGCATGGAAATTTTTTTGAGCTGCATTCTATTCTCACCTGATAAAAATTGCAAGAAATAACTCTCCCTTTTCTATAAGCTTATGTTGAAAGGGAAGAAAAAATCAATAGGGGGTTTCTCTTATTGTCTTGAGAAAATGATGGGAAAACCAACTTGAAAGATGCTAATGATAAAAGTAAGGAAGAAATTGACAGTTGGAAAGGTAAAAAAATTGTATAATCAATGCACTATCACTCTAGCAATAAAAAATTAGAAACCACCTCCGATTTTGAGTTTCTTGTTAAGAAGGCTCCATAGAAAGAAGAGAAAGTGTAATGACCGGAAAATCTCAACTCATGTGAATAGTACTTCCCGAGATGAATAGTGCTTTTGAAAACCTGAGTCACACTAAGTGTACTGATCAAAAGTATTAATTACAAGAGAATTTTGGGCAAAGTTTAGAGCTAATCTGAAGTCGTTTGAATAGTTAAAAATGCTAATTAAGATTTTATGGTAGTGTCTTATGAATAGTGCCGTAGGCAAAGTTGAATTTTAAAATAAACAAAAAATTGGTCAAAATAATCCAAAAATATTACAACCTGATACTCAAATATTCCGAATAGTCCAATGCTTTTGGAATCAAAATTTTCTGAGTTAGGGAACTATTTTTACATAATTTTTGGGACAGAAAATTTATTACTTTTTTTGGTTATTATCCAAATTTGTTCTTTAGATTTTGAGAGGATTTAAGGCTTGGATTTATGGAATTTATGGATAGGAATGGAGGAAAATTGGCTTTTTTTATCAATTATAATAACTTTTTCGAATCAAAGAAAAAATAATTTTTGTGGAAAGTATAAAAGGGAGAAATTACTCTCCTCTCTCACATACATAACACACCATCCACTCCTCTTCCACCAAATTGCACCACCCCTCTCCCTCTCTCTTTCTCTTGTGATTCCTTAGAGGGACCCATGATACGAGGTTGCACACGAAAAGATGAGCATTCCGAGATGAGTCCGTGGACATGAAAATCATCTAGAACGGTAGAGTATTTTGAGAGAAAAATCAAGAAGAAAATCAAGGTGAATAGTAACCTTCTATCATTCAAGTTTTCTTTTTTCACAAATTTTATTTTTCATGGGTTCCTAGGATATCATAGAGCATGTATATAGGCTTAGAATATTTTTTGACTTCTAGATTATTTTGTATTATTTATTAAAGTTCATACGCTTTGGTACTCATAGGAGAGATGACAACCCAAGCCTATTGAGGTAAAGGGAAGACTTAAGCTGACTTCAGGGGTCCCGTACGACCTTATTTGGTAAGTTTAATCACTTTGATTTGGCTTAATTATTCAATTTAATGCATTATGTGATTTTATGTCTTACTTGTAATAAATGGCATTTAATGCTTAAAAATTGAAATAAATGTTATAAATATAATTTATAATTTATGGCATGATAAGTGCATGAAATATGATGATTTTGTGTGACCATATGTGATAGAATTACAAGTATGTCGATTTTAATCTATAAGTGCATTTTGTGAGATAAAGACTAAAATTGCCATGTTATATGCTTATGCCTAGAAACGTTTGTGTATGGTATTTTATAATTTGAAACATGAATAATGGATGTAATAGGTACTAAAATGCCATGAAATAACTTGTTATGCACATATGCAGCATTATGCCCATTTGAACTGATAATTACGATAATGAGTGCGCACATGTTTTTATTGATGTGAAGAGGTTATGTGTGCATGAAAATGTTGTGTTAATATGCTTAAAGTTGATTTTTGACATATGATGAGTATATATGTGTGATACATGAATGATGAGGCATGACATAATCAATTAAAGGTAAATATGGAAAATTGCCATGATATGAACAATTGTATCGATATATGTGTCTTTATGTGACCTTTTGGTATAATGTTATGCCAATGACATTAAACCTTAGGAAATGAAACCTACGGGTGTAATGGATATCATTATGCCTAAGTTGGCCAATTGAACATGTGTAAGCCATGCAACGGTGCATTGAGGCCAATGATGATTTTAATGAAACATAATGACATGAAATGTGAAATTGGTTAATTTGACATATAATGACATGTTTAATGATGCCTATATAATTAGACAACCTAGTTTGGATAGGTTGATTGATCAACTAGGATTATAATAGCTACTAGCATACCCATGGGTATGAGAGCTATAGGTCACTGATTTATGTGCTGGCGGGCACAAGAGCCTTTAGGCCTAAGTTTACGTACCTATATGGTATGAGAGCCTTTAGGCCTAAGATTACATGCTGTGTGCATGAGAGCCTT
The DNA here is from genome assembly GCA_948208565.1 of Hura crepitans. Taxonomy (NCBI): domain Eukaryota; kingdom Viridiplantae; phylum Streptophyta; class Magnoliopsida; order Malpighiales; family Euphorbiaceae; genus Hura; species Hura crepitans. The sequence continues at coordinate 1,190 of CANXYI012168878.1, read as the reverse complement.
TGGGCCTAAGATTACGTGCTATGTGTATGAGAGCCTTTAAGCCTAAGTTTACTTACCTATATGGTATAAGAGCCTTAGGACCTAAGTTATGCATCTATGGATGTGGAGAGCCTTCGGGGCTAAGTTACAATCTATGAATGTAGAGAGCCTTCGAGCCTAAGTTATGCCTCTTTAGATGTAGAGAGCCTTTGGGACTAAGTAATTCCATTATCAAGTCTTAGTTAGTTGTCTTATGCATATGGGCATCAGTTAAAACCATTAAAATGGCTTAAAATGCGTAAATTGGTTTTATATGTTAATTGGCACTAATATGTCACCTATGAACGTAATGTAGTCAAATGACACAAAAATTGGCCTTAAGGTGTCTAAATGTGGTTATTATGACTTGTATGACTATTTATGGTGATTATATGTGTATGCATCTCAAAATACTAATATTGATAGTTATGAGGTGCATAATTGCATTTATGATAGAAAAATAGGTATGTCATTACTCTTTGTGATATATGAGTTTGGTATGGTATTTTTTTACAAGCTATTATGATGGTATGATTTTCATTGTGCCTTATGGCTTACAAATGGCTATTTTATGATAATTGGATTTTTGGCATATTTGACATTTAAAGATCATGATTTTATATAGGTAATGTATTATGTCCATAATATGGTGGTTATTTGATGCTTGTATAATGCCTCGATAAATATGCCATCAAATGCATTTTTTATGCTTCTAATGTGCATGTTGGCATATAAGAGACCATATTTGCATGAATATGATTCTAAAACGAAAAAAGATTTATGTTACATATAAATCATGGAAAATGCATGTTGTGATTTTAAAATCCAAAATGGTTTATGAATATATATGACATGATATAATTTGACTTCTTATAAGTTAAAGTTATTACACCACTAAGTAGAAGCTTAGCGCATTGCTTATTTGCAATGCATAGGTAACAGGCAGTAGATTATAGCCGAAGCTTCTACATTGACATGAAGATAACCCTTGCATGGGAATTTTTGTATTCTTTCTGTAATAGTAATGATGGTGTAAATGTAATGCCTATAAAGTCAATGTGCTTTTGTGATCCTAGAGGGATTGGGTCTAATGTACCTTTTGCAGTAGGGTTTTATATTAAATATTTTAGCCATGGATTTTACTTTCTATTTCTCTTATGCTATGTGATTAT
>CANXYI012168804.1:0-13439 GCA_948208565.1 Hura crepitans | reverse complement strand
TCTCAAATTCCATGTTAAATGAAGATGGCATTGTACAACTAGATGTTAGATTCTGGATGGGGCAAACCAAAAGTTTGCAAGAGGGTGCCTTTTCTTTCAGAAGATTAAGGAATAGTTGCAAAACCTTGTTATGCTTGATTTTGGACATCTTTAGGATTAAGTATTATATCAGCATCTATAAGGTCCAGGACAACATGGCAAAGGATGGTGCATTTGTTAGTGAGAGAGTCAGTTTTTCAATGATATTCACAAAATTGATCATGGTGATATTTTTTTAGGAATTGATACAGATAAGGTTTGGGTATTAATGGTTAAAAAAGGTTTTTCTTTCTTAATTCCTCAAACATTATTGACAAAGGCTTATTCAGATATACAAATGTGCAAGAAGGGTTGTTTGGCTTGGCCGAGTGTTTATTTCCTTAATCATTCTTAACACTTGTCCCCTCTAGCTTTTTGATAGAAAGGTTATCTTCAACCATGGCCATTTCTCTTGGAGTCTTCTGAACACTTTGCTGTTGGGTTCCAAGCCCAATTTTTCTTTAATAATTGTCTCTACCAACTTTATCATTCTTTGTTCTAAGGCTACTATTGCATCATTCATCATGCCTACGGTCATAAGTTAATCTTCGCCTTAGGTTTCAGATTTGGTTATCATTTCTAAGGCTAAGAACATTTGAAGACTATTGGGCTAAGTTTTTTCCTTTTTTGAATTAGAGTAAAGGATGATCTACAGTAGAAGTACACATAAATAGTTAATATGATACATGATTACTATGTCTATATTATATGTATTATGAGGCATGATTCAAACATTATAATACATGAATGCATGTATGCATTTTTTACTATGTATGATAGTGATGATTATATGCATATGAGAATAAAAGGGATAAAGTATTATGTATGATATATGCATGATGTGACTAGGGCTAGGTTGTATACATGATGTGATACATATAAGTGCATGATTGACTTCCATAATGTTCAATAGATGTAGACAATGTGACACATGATAGACGTGAATGCATGATGTTCCTATACTAGGTTTGTGACACCTCCTACTGGACTCCCGAAGAAACCCAATAGGTAGTGCACTTCCCACTAGGTCACCCCTCCTAAAATTGTCATTACGGTTCATTTGTTTAACTTTTACCAAATTCCTATTGTCTTATTTCACTTGATTCCAAAATTGGTTGTCTTTTTCTAGGCTCAACTTAAGGTCATACAAGTCTAATCATACTACAAATAGCCATTTACTGACTTCTCAAATTTTTACTTAAATCTGGCAGTATAACGATTGTTCGAGTCACTATCCAAAAATTTTAAAACTTGTAAAAACACTTCAATAAAAATATCTCACATCTCTTGGACCCTTCTGGTCCAGAGATATACACCTAACATCATCTGTCTATCAATCATTAACACAGGCCTTAGGCCACAATCAACTAATCATAAATTAGAGCCTCAGACTCACATACCATGTCATCAAGTAAAGAAAACCACACATTCAAAGCAATCTGATAATTTACTTATTACAAAACACTATTTAGGACATATATATACATATATACGAGCCTCTTATACATAGGATACCCATGCCTACCTAAGTGACATGAGTGCAAAAGCTATACACTAATCACATAGCAACCTTCAAACTGATCCTCTAAACTCTAACTGTATGCTTTACGAGGTTTTATCTTGATTCTGGTTACCTATGCACTAAAACAAGTATGCTAAGTATATAATATACTCAATGGTGAACTCAAGCATTTAAATCGTATCTTATGGTTCATTCATACATATACCGAGTTAATATTATCTACTCCAAGTTATTAAGCTAATAACTAAGTTATCTGTGTCTAATGACTAAAATACCTTTGCATATGTATATGATAGTCAATCATCTATTTAATCATTTAAAGTCAAGTAAAATCATAAATTTAAGCCATTATTAGTGATAACATTTAGATAGTTATATTACCAAGTCAATATTTGTTATACATGTAAAATTACCAAAATACCCTTGATGATATATATTGGTTATTCATTCAGTTAATTATGCTAAAATCTAGAAATTTCAATATGCAATTATTAGTGTTGTATGTTATTTATTTCATTAAATTAATAAGCTCGACTAGGTAGATGACACTTCAATACACTGGACCTAGAAGGAACTAAAAATTAGTGCAGTGATCCACATTTTGGACCTCGACCACTGCACCAATTTGGTAAATATCATAAGGATCAGTATGTAGACCTCCCAAATCACATATTCAAATTAATTGATTAATCTGATCTGCCCAGCAGACTGATCCGTCTAACAAACTAATGCAGTAGCCCTCCGAGACCTACGCCGATGCACCGGAATAATTATATAAATAGCACTAATTGTGCAAAATTTCATAATGCTATATCCAATAGACTAGTATAGTGGCCCCAATATGGACCTTGATCGCTATACCGGCCCTGCCTGAAAATCAGACTTATAACAGCTACTAAAATCCTAAATTGATTAGTTAACCCATCTAGTGGGTGTCTAACTAATGGGCCACAATCTCAATTTATGTTTATTTCTCTACTAATTAACTTATTATGATATTATTGAATGAAAAATAGATAGATATTAATTTTATAGCACAGTTCAATTTTAGCCCGATCTGGTATTGCCATAATTAGACAGTACTAGGTAAATTTCCAATTCTACCTTTATGTCCTGTGTTGACTAATATTTAAGTTATATTATTCTTAGTTTTATCACATATTAAATTTCCATTCAATAGCCATTTACTATGCAGATATATTTTTGGTTTAGGTAATGGTCAATTCTGAACAGTTATAGGTCATTTCTTTAACTTGCAATAATCATTTTAAAGGCTAATTCACATCTTTTTTTAATGCAGTTTTCACTAATAATTTCACATTGTTCATAAGCTTAAATCCAATCATCCATTAAGCCATTCACAAGGCCAAATCATAGGCATTTATGCCATTACATTCAATCACATACTCATAGCCCTTTTAGGCACAATTCGGGTACATTACAAACTTACATTTCATGTTCAATCTAAGCCATCTTTTAGGCCATTTTGATTAAGTCTATATTCAAGTATTATCCTGTCATCAAAGTTCATTATCATGCATCCATATGTATCATGGTTATTCCATGTCTAAGTCCAAGCAATGCCAAGTAAATAATCATATCTCAAGTGCCATACATCAAGCCTTAAAGCTTATAGCACTTATATATACATAATTTACTTAAGTCTACCTCATAGTTCCATCAATATAGCTCTCGGGTACTTACACCTTTTATGCCTACCATACAATTTCCAAGCCATACACATAATACTCTATTATAATTCAATACTAAAACATTACAATAGCATCCAACACCATGAACATGCCAGCATGTAGACCAAACCTCTTGACTATTCACCAACCAAAGGGTCAAATATACATAACTTACATATTAGCCATGTAATTGATTCAATTTCATTCGTAAGCACCAATTTCATTGAATTACCCCTTTAACCATTACATGAACTCTATTAAGCCCCTAATGTAGCTCTCGACTAGTAATCAAAACAACCCTCACCAATCAATTTTTTCATTCAAGTCATCAAACCACATCAAACTAAAGGCCCTATTCAGAATCTAATTTTACACTAACTTAAGCACTAATTCAACCAATTCTAAAAGGGATTTCTAGCCTTAATGACCTATGGACATGAAGCAAATGCTAAGGTTCACATACCTTAAATTATAGGAGAAGAAAATGGCCACCACTTTAAAGTCTTTAAACAACCTCAAATCCAGCCCCTTTCCACAATAGCTTCTCCCCTTCTCTTCAAGCCACTTTGTCCCTCAATTTCCCTTAAAAACCATTCAAATACATACCTTTAGATCTTAAGCTTCCCAAAAAACCATTAACAACCAAAAATAACCAAGGAAATCAAGAAAAAGGCATAAAAACTCACCTAATTGCACTTACTAGACTGCTTTTGACCATGGAACATTTAGAGATTTTTAATTAATTCTAGAGGTGTCCTTTTTTTGTAATTCTTCTTCCCTCATGTCTCTAACACATAAAAAGAATTTTTAGTGGTGATGGCTTTCTAAAATGTATCAAGGAAGAAGATAAAAATGGCTCATCTTCCTAAAAATGGCATCGGTAGGCAATAGAAAGGAGAAGGGAAATTTTTCATTCACTTAAGTGGATTTTGCCACTTGTCAAGGTAATTTGACAATTGTCATGGGCCCTTGGCTATCTAAGTGGCACGAGTGGGTCCCATGACCACTTGAGCTATCTCGAAACAGCTTGATTTTGACAGAAACTTTGAAAAATTTTTAAAAATCATAGGGACCTCTAAAAATTATGCCATTTATTTTAAAATTCCTATTTTAATCCCTTCTACATACTCATAAATATTTGTAGTCAAATTCCATCAATAGGACAATTTATAGACTTGCCTTGATTTATATGCCAAGCTAAAAAATTATGAGAATTTGCAAACAACCTCTGAATTTAAAAATTCTTTCATCAATAGATTCAGTGGAATTTTTAAGTTTCAAAATACGATATTTTTTAGCACATCCTAGTTCGTTCCTGGCCTGACTCAGTTTAACCCCACAGATCACTAGCTTATAGTCCAAAATGAATTATTGGTTCTTCTAAACTTTTAAATTTTTCCTTTTTCACCATTTTAAAGCCTCTAGAAGTTTCATGACTAATGTCGCTGCCTCGATTCTTGTGCAAGTGACCCGACACTAAGGACACACTTCCCAAACTTAATGGCATGGTTTATAGAGCCTCAACGCACGAGCGTTACAAGGTTATACCTATATTAAGTAAGATGATGCATGTTATACCTATACTAAATAAGATGATGCAAGATGTGAACTATTTCTAATGTTGTGTTTTGTGTATGTATGCATATATGGTATCATGGGAGGTTTGTATGATGCATGTATGATACACTTATGCCTAGGTAAGTATGTTAAATGATTTTTATGATATATGCATGATTGATGAGATTATAAGAATCTAATGATTAATATGTAATGTACCTGTATCTAAAATAATCCTAATGATGTATACCACGTATGCTTACATGATGTATGGGTGAATATGCATATATTGATACATGTATGCATAAGCGAGAGTATAAGAATCTAATATAGTACATGATTTTAAGTATAGGGATACATGAGGTATATGCTATGTACAAACAAGAAGTGAATAAACCTTTATAAAGTGTTAGCTTATAATGTCCACTATATGTATGTATATATGTATGTATGTATGTATACTTAATGAGTGTATGATGTAGCCATGCATGGATAAGAATGATAAGTTTTGACAATTTTTACGCAATGTGAGTTTACAATGTTATACATGTGTACATGAAAACAAAAAAGATACATGTTAGTGTATACAAAGAAAAACACAAACAAAAAGTCTTCCAACCTTATCACCCCCATACACATGGTCTTAGCAATCTTTCCTAGTTGGGATATCAACAAGGAATACATAGGTTCAAATGCCTCTCGTATTGAAAGTGCATGCAAGGACAATAGCTAATAACATCTAAGTTTTGTTTGAGGTGAAATTAGGCTAGGCCAATTCCAGATAAAAGGCATAATGGGCTTGGCCCCACTTTATACAAGGTTAAATACGACAAGCCCACATCACATTCAAAATACAATCGCATAGACTTAGGTTTATACAACCTAGGGAAAGTTGCTAAGTTTAACTATATGGGCTTTATGATTTAGTCTGAAAGGCTTAAAGGCTCTTACAAGCAGAGGTCCCTCTTAATTAGTCTTATGATGCCTCTTCTGCTGACATCTTAAACCACCTTAACAGGTAATCCAAAGACACCAATAGGAGAAATGCCACATTATGTGCCTAAGATATCAGAACAACTCATATACCTAAAACACCTATAAAATGTTCATATATATATACACATATACACAACATTCACATCCATGCACACAAAACCTTTTAAGATAATGTATATAAAAAAAACTATATATAAAACTTTGTTTAGGCCATTAAACTAGCCAAAACCTTATTACATCACCAAAACTTCCATATAACAGAAGAAAACATAAGTCCATAAAAATCCTTGAACAAATGAATATATGAAAGAATTTTGTTAAAAACTATGATGGTATGATCAAAAGACTTATTGTGGAACTCCTCTTACTCATGTTTCATCTGTTGAACCAATAACTTCGACCTACATGTAGACAAAACCAACACGCTAAGCAAAACTTGCTTGGTGGTACATAAACCAACCATGGTTACCATTAAACACACATAAGAATCATATACAAAAACATACATCCACAATCATGCATCATATAACTCATTCATGTCGCAAAACATGATAACACAACCATTGGATTAACCATGAATGAACTCACCATGCTTACCTTTGGTAGATTATAGCGTCTCGAAAATCCTAACTTTTATGAATAGTACTTCTTAAGATGAATAGTACTTTCCAAAACCTGAGTCGCACTAGTTGGACCAACGGGAAGTATTAATCATAAAATAATTTTGGGTAAAGTTTAAAGCCAATCTAAAGTCATTTGGATGGTTTAAAATGCAAAAGAAGACTTTACGGCAGTATCACATGAATAGTATCCTAGTTTTAGTTGAATCGTAAAATATTTAATTTTTGCTCAAAAAATTATGGGATTGATATAACCCGATAGTTAAAAATTCCAAATAGTCTAATGGCATTGGAATTGAAATTTTTAAACATCGAGAAGTATTTTTACCAAAAATTAGGCTAATTTATAAGTTAAATTTTATCGATGTTTCTCGTTTTTTGAGCCCAAAATTTCAGATGTCTATGGAATATAAATTTACATGATTTTTTGAAATTATTTTGATGCAATTAGAATATAGGGAAAATGGGGAAATAATAGAAGAAAGAGGAAGAAAGAATTAATTCAATTAAAATTGGCATAAGTATATAAGTCAAACATTTCATTTTTTTGGGTCAAATACCCAATAGTGTCATCTTCTCTTCCTCCTCGTTCTTTTTGTGGCTAACGCCACTCTCTATTCCTCCTCCCCCTTTTTTTCTTATTTTTCCTTCAAAATCACCTCCCAATTCATGATCTAACCCATTAGAGCAAACCTCTATAAGCTCTAGATAGTGTTTGTGGCTTGAGATTCGAAGGAAACCAAGAGATTTTGAGGTTTTTTTTATTTTGGTGAATAGTGACTAAATTTTGATTCGGTAAGAGTTTTGCAAATTGATATTTTTTCCTACATTTTACGGGTGTCCAAAAGTGTGTTTCGAGGCTCATTTTAATTTTAAGAGGTATATATGATTTATTGTGAATTTTTTAAGTTGAGAATATTTGTATTCGTAGATGAAAATGCAACCCAAGCATCTAAGGAAAGGAAAAGGTTTGAGTGAGTCTCAAAAACATATTTCGACCCATTTTGATATGTGTGTTCACCTTAATATGTGATTTAACCATTTGATTGAGCATTTAATGTGATTTTTGCCTTATGAAACAATAAATGCTATTTAATAAATGTGATTAATGATGGAAGCTTGTATGGCATGATATGTATGTATGATTAGGAGTATGATGTGAGCTTGAAATGGAAGTGTAATAATGCTTGTAGGTAGAGGCTGCATGCCTTATGTGAGTTGCATGTGTGTATATGGCTTATGTAAATAGGAATGTGCATGTTTTTCTTGGTTTTATTAATATGTACATGCTATGGATGGAATTGTGTTAGAAATGATTTAGATGATAATATGAAATTTGATTATAAAGGTATGTATAATGTGGGGGCCAAAATTGGTCTCTTGGTGTATATATGAGTTTGGTTGTGAGTGTGTTGGTTTATAAGTTTAATAGATGTTAAGATTATTAGGACATGTTTATAATGATATAAGTGAACTTTAAATTATGTTTTATATATTAAGTTGATGTGTATTGTGATTATGAGAATGTTAATCATTCCAAATTATGGACATGTTGATATTTTAGGTTTTTGGCTTATGGAGTGATAAGCTTTAATTGTTGAAATGAGGCTTATGAATCATGTATGCTATGGAGGCAATGAATCCAAAATTTTGCTATAAACATATGTCATTTGTGCTTTATGAACTATTGATGTTATTATTTAAGCATATAATGAGCATGATAATGAGGCTAAAGGCCAAAATATGATAAGATATTGAACATAAATGTGTTATTTTACTAAAAGAGATAATAATGTAGCTAAGATGATATTAGCTTAAAATAGTGGAATTAATGAGTTTAATAATGCCCTATATGATTAGACAACCTAGATGGAATAGGTTGACTAGTCAATTAGGGAGCAATAGTAGCTGCTAGGGCATCTATGGGTGTAATTTTAGCATACGAATAATCTTTGACCTCGAGACATGATTTTGGGCTTTAAGTACTGTGTCATGGGCTTCGGGTTTGTATATGATATTTAGGTCTGGGTTTTAGACTACAAGTTTTGTGCCTTGGATTCTAATCTTGATTGATAGCCTTCAGGTTTTGTGTATAATCTACGGATCAATATAGCTTTAGGCCATGTCTCACTATCCAGTGTATGGAAATGTGTTAAACTGCAATGTTAATTAAAATTGGTAATAATATTAAATTGAGATTTGGGATGATTTTATTATTAAATTGGCATATTTATGTGGTTTAATGATAATATTTAATATGGTTGTTGATGAAAAGTCAATTATGGCTAAAATATGTGATGTTATGAATTTCATAGTATTACCATGTTGATATGTGTGCATTTTGTTATGTTGTATTGGTAAAATTATATACATATTTTATTCTTGCCATATACATGACAAAATTTTCATAAGCACAGATAATGTTGCATGTGTATGCCATAATCATACATTAAGGTGAATACACCACTAAGCAAAAGCTTAGCGCATCATGTTATTTACAGTGCATAGGTAAAAAGGCAGCAAATTAAAGTTAAAGCCTCAGAACCACAGGAGATTATGAAGCTATCCCATTTAGGTATTTTATATCTCTTTTTGTGTAATTTTGTGATGTATATAGTTAGATGACATTCTTGTGAAAAATGAGGGATTGGGCCTAATTTATATTTTTGTAATTATGCTCTGCAATTGCTTATTAACAGACTTTTTTTAATTGCTTTAAAAAGTATTCAAATGCTTACATGACTTGTATGATTTATGTTCTGATGCATGCTTGAGAGTGTTGTCTTGTGTTGATGATGCAAGGTCAGATGGATCCAGTTTGAGTGGAGATGAGTTGAATGATGTTATAGAAGTGCTTTTTAATAGGTTACTATTTGGAAAAGTGTCCCGAAATAATCGTTATGCTGCTGAATTTTCAACATGATAACCTCATTAGTATGCCTCGTAAATCGTGTTTTTGATTATTCACCATTTTTACAACTTGAGCATGAAAGAAATATTTTAGCTAAAGAAAATTTTTAATTTAAAAAGGTTTTTCTTATAAAGTAGTTCGAATATCAGTAGGCATACTGCTCGTTATTCGAGTCCAATGTACGGAACGAGTAATGGGTGTCACATAGATTGCCAAACTCATTATCATAGCATATACATATGTAACTTAGTTACTTACATATATCATCATATCATATAGCTCATACATGTCATCATATTTCAATTATGTGTTCTTATCACATGCTCAATGCCAATTATCATATAATAGTCATATTTAATTCATTTATTACCCAATGTAACCTAGACTAGATAACGGGATTGTACGATGACTAATGGACTTACATGGCCATGCCTACAAACACATATATACTCGATGATCAATGATCTTACATATCCGTACCCACAACAATTGTACAATGTCCTCCATATGGACTCAATAGTTATACCCATAATTTAGATATGTATAGTGAACGTTGAACTTACACAATTGTACCAGCTCATATATATAATTGTCTAATGATCGATGAACTTATGCGGCTGCACCCGCCATAGGTTGCTTAATCAAAGGCCAAATAAAAAATACGTAGTACTACCAATACCCTAGTAAGCATGCCAACTTATCCAAATGTTATACAAAGCCTAAGAGTATATGGGCTTATTATCCATTTTATCTTATTTTACATGCCAATCATTCATTTAAGCATGACATATATATATATATCATATACATTCATACCACAATGGTCACATATACTCATACTTTATTCAATTCACATAGTTGACTTATATAATTCATAGCCAAATCATACACAGTGGTATGTCACAATTATCTTATATGTTGGTTATAATTATGCTCATAACATATCAAGTTCACATATTGATCATAATCTCATATCTTAATGTTTATGCAACATAAGCAATCCTCATACTTCATAATACCATTATTCAAGATCCAAATCTCAAATCTTACAAGTATACAATTATATCAAATTCAGAAGAGCATTGAATATATCAATTACAATGCATATCCCCAAATTAGCATATACTTATGGCATTTATCATATTTAACATCCAAACAATGATAGCATAATTCACATTATTTAGGGAACAAGCCTTCAAAACACATCCTTATAGATTTAACAAATTTTACAAAATTATTTGGACCCATAAAGTCCTAATTAAGAAGTTTAAAATTCCAATTAAATATATTTTGATAATTATTTATTAAATCAACCATAACCTTTTAATTCCAAATTTCTATAAAAATAGGGTTAAAATAAATTAAAATTAATATAAAAATTGTTATGAAATTATTTGAAAAAGATTGGAATTGATTTGGATAAAAAACACTTGAAAAAGTAACTTAGAATGGCATTTTTACTCAACTATGATGGTCTCACAACCATGAGCCATGAATGATCACGACTATGAGTCCATCGACTCGAAGGCATTTTTCCTTCATCAAAGAAAGGCCATGGTCATGAGTCCTATATGAGTTAGGGCTGTGAGTCTCATCAAATGGCCAAGACACGCGATGTTTTAGTAGAAAACTCATATGAAACATATCCAATTAATCCAAAATCAAAACACATACATTCTAAGGTATTTTGCTCATCAAACACACATTAAATAATATCAAATAAACTCAAATTAGGATAAAAAAATCCTCATATTACAGCAGCTCACACATTCAAACAAATAATGCATAAATCCATCAATGACACCACAAATTATCAAAGGACATCGAGAAAATCATGGTTTAGGTTTATGCACATACCAAAAATCCTTGGAATCATAGAGAATCAATCTTAATCCTCAATAATAGCATTTCCTTTGGCATTTTTCCTTGAAAATTCAGCTCTTTCCTCTTAAATCTAGATAACTAACATCTAAATAACAAAAACTTCAATCAAAACCAGATCAAAGATAAAGAGAAATGTATGATTAAGACTCAAGAATCACTGACTTTCATAATTATGGAAAGAGAATGAGAAATCTCTTAAAGAATCCCTTAGAGATTGATTAGGAAATTAGAGAGAAATGAGAGAATAGAAATTCTAATTTTCCCCTAATGAAATCTACCCAATTCTAATTAATTTCCTTTTTTATATACCTTGTATGAATGGTTAAGATTTAATCTTAGCCTCTATCTAATGGCCTATAATTCCACAAAGTAATAATTCTCTTAAAAAGCCATTAAAAATACACAATTGCACTTTTAATCTTCCAACACATGCACTTTGATTTATTAACAATTAGCAAAAATTTCAATTATGCCATTATTAAAATAATTAATATAATTAAAATTTGCCAACTATTTTGGAGCACTACATGTCTTCAGAATCAAGGGTAAAACAACTAATTAGTCACCTTTTGATATACCCGGAGGTATGAGGCTTGTGAGTGATGATATGCTAGCCATCTCCTAAAATTAAGTGAAAATGGGTTCATGTTTCGCAACACCATATAAAGTAAAAGGGATAAATTTTATAAAGGATGAAATGCATGGAATGATAAAAAAAATAGAATATTAAAAAGTACATTATTTAGGCACTTTCGAATTCAGTTCTCACCCCTAAGGGAGTCACCACTATAAAAGGACGAGGTGGTTTAATGGAATTGCCACTTGGCTCTTCACCAAGACCTGCTGATCTTTTACCCAAAAAAGTTCAAAATGATATCTTATTTATGCCCGATAATAGACTCCTTTTACATTCTAACATTTATCAATCATATATCATACAAGCAAACAAATAAATATAAAAAATAGAATATTAAAAAGTACATTATTTAGGCATTTTTGGATTCAGTTCTCGCCCCTAAGGTAGTCGCCACTACATAAGGACAAGGTGATTTGATGGAATTGCCACTTAACTCTACGTTAAGACCTACTGATCTTTTGTCCAGAAAAAGTTTGGAATCACTTTTTATTTATGCCCGATAATATAATGCTTTTACAATTTAATGTTTATCAATCATGTATCATACAAGCAAGTAAATAAATATAAACCATCCATCACATTTGCACATTATGAAAAGTAAATTACAATAATTGAAATCATACATTAAATAATAAAATACAATAATATGTATATCCATAAAATAGGCTATTTATTAGTTGCTTGCTAGCCTAACAATTATCCATAATTTAATAGAAAGTAGTGATAGTTGCCTATCCCATCTCTAGGAGATTGGCCTTTATTAAAATATAGTTTTTATTATGACTTTTATTAAAGAAAATCAAAACCATTTTATTAGAAAATATAAATTAATTATGTAGAAAAATCATTATTATAATGTTATATTTTATGTGTAAAACAAGTTAAATGAACTACCTTATAACCCAAAACCAATAAAATAGGCTTAAAAGTTACATAACCAAAACAAAATAAAAATGGCACAACAATTGCTCCACTTCAACGTTGTCAAGTTTGTGTGCACTAAAAAGCCCCCTCAATAGGTCCGTGCAAACTACATGTATTTTCCATAATAGGCACAACTCACACAACTCAAAACAAAATGATTAGAAATATAATAAGAGGTTTATGAGGACCTTATAACATATCATGTTCACATGAAATAAAAGTACATGGGTAACTTATGAATACTCAAGCTTATTACAAAATATACATCATCTCTTGTCATCAACAGACATTAAAACAATCACTTATTCAAATTACATAATTATTAGTTTGCATGTGATAATCCATAGGAGTACATATAACAAGCTACATAAAATAAACAGTTTGCGCTGACTTGAATCCTTATGAAAGGAGGACTTATCAAACAATCCGAAACATGACTTATATTCATATTAATGATGAGAATAATTAAAACCTAACTAATATAATATAGTTGGTATCAATATACTTACATAACATGCAATAATCACAATTATGAAATAAGACATACATTATCCATCATTAATAACCATTAAATAATTATCAGAACAAGACATAATTCATATAACATAACACTATTAAC